>CAKKLC010013820.1:23915-36201 GCA_918559645.1 Ceratonova shasta
AAGTATCAGCGATACCAAATACCCATATTTCAGACTCTGTTGCCCTACCTCGATGGTACTTGAGTTTATGTCTAAATAGACTTTCATCTATTTGACATATAACACCCGGTCCACCGAGTGAAATTGGATTACATTTGAAATATTCAACACAACGTAATCTCAGATCATCAAAAAAGTCAATAAAGACTTTTTCATGAACATCAATTTCTTGACGTGTGTCTACATCTGTCTGTGCAAGTGTCCGTTTCCACAACAATTTTATTCCTGTTTTTAAACAAAATTTATATCGTTCAAAGATGGATTTTTCTCTTACACTTTTGTATTTCTTGTATGCTGTACAACCTCTGGTCATACAACGAAAAGCCCAGCAATCTTTATTCCTTGTATAAGGAACTAAATTGCAGCTACAAAAATAAAATTGACAAATGTAGACATTCATTAGAATTCCGTTCTGTTGTAGGTACTCAATAACGCTTTTGATACTTCCAAAGCATAATTTTTCAATTACCTGAGTATACACAGTTGGATGCATTATGGGTAAACAAATTTAAAGGATTAGAATAATTTTAATTTTTTTTAATCAATTCTGATTAAAAATTAACAAATGCGTTTTTTCCCCCCAGGGGGAAAAACGCAATCGATCCGTCGGTTATCACGTCTGCTTAACACGCAGAAGGTCTCGGGTTCGAATCACAATGAAACTATAGTTACTTTTATATTTTTTAATTTATAAGAATTTTGATTTTCTGATAAATTCTTCATATTTTCAAATCAAGATATTTTGCGTTACTAATATACGTCCATTTTTATGTGTTTTTAGAGTATTTTTTTTAATCATCAAGTTTCATGGTGTAGTCGGTTATCACGTCTGCTTAACACGCAGAAGGTCTCGGGTTCGAATCCCGATGAAACTATAGTTACTTTTATATTTTTTAATTTATAAGAATTTTGATTTTCTGATAAATTCTTCATATTTTCAAATCAAGATTTTTGGCGGATTTAATATACTCCATTTTATGAGTTTTTAGAGTATTTTTTTTAATCATCAAGTTTCATGGTGGAGTCGGTTATCACGTCTGCTTTACACGCAGAACGTATCGGGTTCGAATCCCGATGAAACTAAAGTCACGGTTATGTTTTTAAATTTATAATAATATTGATTTTCTGATTAATTATCCATATTTTTAAATCAAGAATTTTGGCGTTATTAATATACTCCATTTTTATGAGTTTTTAGTGGTTTTTTTAATCATCAAGTTTCATGGTGTAGTCGGTTATCACGTCTGCTTTACACGCAGAAGGTCTCGGGTTCGAATCCCGATGAAACTAAAGTCACGGTTATGTTTTTAAATTTATAATAATATTTATTTTCTGATTAATTATCCATATTTTTAAATCAAGAATTTTGGCATTATAAATATACTCCATTTTTATGATTTTTTATAGTTTGTTATTATATTATCAAGTTTAATGGTGTAGTCGTTTATCACGTCTGCTTTACACGCAGAAGGTCTCTGGTTCGAATCCCGATGAAACTAAAGTCACGGTTATGTTTTTAAATTTATAAGAATTTTGATTTTCTGATAAATTCTTCATATTTTAAAATCAAGATTTTTGGCGGATTTAATATACTCCATTTTCATGAGTTTTTAGAGTATTTTTTTAAATCAGCAAGTTTCATGGTGTTGTTTATCATGTCTGCTTTACACGCAGAAGGTATCGGGTTCGAATCCTGATGAAATAAAGTTTCTGTTAGGTTGTTAAATTCATAAAAGTTTAAAAATTTATATAAAAATTACCCGTATTTCAAAATTTGGATACTTTTGTTTGTACATTATTAATTTTTATATTTTTTTTAAATTAATAAGTTTGACAAAGTAGTCGTGTGTTATATTTGCTTGAAACACAAAAATACTCTTAAAATTGTGAAAAAATTATACTTTTATTTTGTAAAAATCATTATAGTTTGTGATTACACATATCAATATTTTAAAATTGATTTTTCTTTGTGTCATTTTATGATTTTTTATATTCCCTTCTTAAATCAACAAGTTTCATGGTGTAGTTGGTTATCACGTCTGCTTCACACGCAGAAGGTCTCGGTTTCGAATCCCGATGAAACTATACTAACAATTATATTTTTAAATTCATCAAAGTTTATATATTTTTATATAAATTACCTGCATTTCCAAATTTAGATATTTTTGTTTGTACATTATTAATTTTTACATTTTTATTTGAAATTATTAAGTTTCACAATGTAGTTAGTTATCATCTTTCCTTAAACGCAAAAATATTCTATTCAAATCTTGAAAAATGATTCTTATAGTTTGTAACAATCATAAAATTTTGATTTTTTATATTTCAATATTTTAAAATTGATTTTTCTTTGTCTCATTTTATGATTTTTTATATTTCCTTCTTAAATCAACAAATTTCATGGTTTAGTTGGTTATCACGTCTGCTTTACACGCAGAAGGTCGCGGGTTCGAATCCCGATGAAACTATAGTCACTGTTGTGTTTTTAAATGGATAAGAAGTTTGATTTTTTGATAAATTCTTCATATTTTAAAATCAAGATATTTGGGGTTATTAATATACCTCCGTTTTATGATTTTTTTTAATGATGATGATCAGATCATCAACTTTCATGGTGTAGTTGGTTATCACGTCTGCTTAACACACAAAAGATCTCGGGTTCGAATCACGATGAGACTATAGTCACTGTTTTGTTTTTAAATGCATCAGAATTTTGATTTTCTGATTTATTATCCATATTTTTAAATCAAGAATTTTGGCGTTATTAATACACTCAATTTTTATGAGTTTTTAGAGTATTTTTTTAAATCAACAAGTTTCATGGTGTAGTCGGTTATCACGTCTGCTTTACACGCAGAAGGTCTCGGGTTCGAATCCCGATGAAACTATAGTCACTGTTGTGTTTTTAAATGGATAAGAAGTTTGATTTTTTGATAAATTCTTCATATTTAAAAATCAAGATTTTTTGCGTTATTAATATACTCAATTTTTATTAGTTTTTTAAATTTTTAATTCAACAAGTTTCATGGTGTAGTTGGTTATCACGTCTGCTTAACACGCAGAAGGTCTCGGGTTCGAATCCCGATGAAACTACAGTTACTTTTATTTTGTTAAATTCATAAAAATATTTATTATAAATCTATAAATTAACCATATTTCAAGAATAAGGTTCATCTTTGTCAATTTTTATTCGATTTTGGATCTTTTTAAATCATGATGTTTTATGGTATAATTGGTTATTAAATCTCGTTATCATTAAGAATTTCTCTTTTCAAAATCTTACAAAATTATGGTTACATTTAAATTTGAAAATTTAAATAAATATTGATTTTATATATAAAAATTATCAACATTTTAAAAATTTGTATTGTTCAGAATATTAATTAATTCCATTTTTATAAGTTTATATATCATCTTTTTGATTGAAATAAGTTTCATGTTGTAGTTAATTATCTCTTGTGCTTTACACGCAGTAGGTCTTGAGTTCCAATCCCGATGAAGCTACTTAATTTTAGTTTGTTAAATTCATAGAATATTAATTTTATGAATATAAATTTTCCATTTTTTAAACGAAATTCTTTGGTTTATAAATAAATTCAGTTTAAATTAATTTTTGTATGTTTCTTCATTTTGAATCAGCAATTTTTATAATGTAGATGGTAATCACACTTAGTAATTGTAAAAAAGTTATCTATTTAAATTTTTATTTAATTATACATCAACTGTATCATATAAATATTTTTACTTTATTTGAATAAGGTGAAATAATTTGAAATCTAAACCAAATATTAAATTAGTAAACATTTAAATACATTTGCATGTTAATTTTTTTACAAATATGAATCATTATCAGAAATAATATATGAAACAAACCTTTTTAAAAAAAGTTTTGATTATTATACAATAATCAAATTGTATTATTAATTATATATTTAAGCAAAATCAATGTTTAAAAATTATTTAATCTATAAAAAACTTAATTAATGATTTTATTATACAGGTATTTATAGGGTTTGACAAAAACGGTCGCTGAAGGTGAATATTACGAAATGTGAAATAGGGGTCTAAAATTTCTTTAATTTTTATAGTTAATATTAAATATATCCACAACATAAAACACTTTATACACTATCCAATTGAAGATTACTCTTTTAATAATACAATCAAACAACACTGCTACTAAGTTTAGAAAATTATTACATTACAACTCTTCAAATCACAAAGCATTACATAAGGCCTAAAGGACATTAAACTCCAAATATAACTTAGTGCAAATTATTCTCTACAACATTATTAATTGGCATCATCCTGCATATTAAATAGCTCAATACATCTAATAGAGCCAGAGCTGTTCGTTCGTCCACCCAATACTTGAACAGCCTGCCATTACATACCTAGCCCTGGTTCGTAGGATTCGTACAGCATCTCCTCTGGCAAAGAACTCTACTGTTAGAGATTGAACTCGCTACTTGCCAGCGGTTTTAGGAAGAGTAATTACATAATTATGGATATATATAATTAAATATTAACTAAAAAATAAAGTTTTTATATGGATAATAATGTTCATTTAGGTAGTATATAAGATGTTGTATGTTGGGGATATATTGTATATTACCTTAAAAATAAAGTTTTGATTTGGTGAGTAATGTTGATTTGGGTGGTATATAAGATGTTATATGTTGTGGATATATTGAATATTAACTAAAAAATAAAGTTTTTATTTGGATAGTAATGTTCATTTGGGTGGTATATAAGATGTTATATGTTGTGGATATATTGAATATTAACTATAAAAATTATTTTTTTTTGGGAATAATGTTCACTTGGGTAGTATATAAGATGTTTTATGTTGTGAATATATTGTATATTAACTAAAAAATAAAGTTTTTATATGGATAATCATGTTCATTTAGGTAGTATATAAGATGTTTTATGTTGTGAATATATTGTATATTAACTAAAAAATAAAGTTTTTATATGGATAATAATGTTCATTTAGGTAGTATATAAGATGTTGTATGTTGGGGATATATTGTATATTACCTTAAAAATAAAGTTTTGATTTGGTGAGTAATGTTTGTTTGGATAGTATATAAGATGTTGGATGTTGTGGATATATTGTATATAAACTAAAAAAATAAAGTTTCCACTATCAATATTATTGATAAAAAAAAAGTTTCTTTGAGACGCCTGCTTAAAATTTCATAATAAACATTTTCCGCCAAATTTTTACTTGTCTTCGGATTTTTAGTTTCAATGTAGTCAATTTTCCAATATTCTGCTTTTTTAAACTAAAAATAAGTTACATCTAGGATTTTATTTAATAAATGTTAGTGACCCTTTTTGAAGATATTATAAATTCGACTTAAATTTGTTATTCCAAAATTTATCACAAATTAAACTATTAATAAATTTTTTATTGTACATAACATCAAAACTTTCTCATTAGTAAAATTTACAATGTTTTTTCTTGTATATAATTCATTAGAAAATTAAAAGTTTACATATACATATTATATGCTTATTTAAGATTATTAATACAATAATTTTATTTTATTAGCTTTTAATTTGATCATTAATACTACAAAATCGTATTAATATTAAACGTATTTATTCCTAAGAGTGTAAATTTTAATTTTGTTGTAAATTGAAAATTTCAATAAATAAATTTTTGATAATTTTTATCATTTATAAACATCAGACATTACAATACTCTGAATATTATTAGTTACAGTTTTATGAAGATAAATTCTAGCTTATCATAATTATAATAAATCATCATTAATAAAATTTACCATATTTGTTTTACAGGTAATAATTACTACTTTATTATATAAATACGGTAAAACCTGTCTAACTAGGAATTTGTGTAACTCCGAAAACCTGCCTAACTCGGAATAATAAATAATTTTTTTTTAGTTTTTATTGATAAATATATTGGGAATTACTTTCAAACTAAGAAAACTGTCAAACTAAGAAAATTTTTGTTTTTGTCTTTTTTTGCTTATTTATAGCCAGAAAAACAATGATCAAAAATAAAAAAAAATTATTATCATTGGCAAATAAAATAGAAGTTATAAAAGAAATTGAAAGGTTTATTCCTTTAAATAATATACAAATAAAGTATGGGATCTCCAAATCAACAATCTATAGCATTAGATCCAAGAAAGTTGCCACCCTCAAAGCCTATCAAGTTGCAGAAAACCTGATTTGTCTAAAAAGGAGCGTTATGACGAAGCACATCGAATTTACTTAGTTGTCTCTGTAATTCTTTTAGGAAATTTAGAACTAAAAACGTTCCTATAACCCGACCTCTTATACAAGAAAATGCATTAATATTTGCAGAAAAAATTTTAAATTAATGATTTCGTTATAAGTAATAGCTGGCTAGAGTCGTTTAAAAGAAGAAATGGGATTAGCTGCAAAATGCTATCCGGTAAAAATTTGGACCTAAAAATAGAAAATGTACAAGAATGGATGTCAAAGTTGAAGGATATAATTAAAAGCTACTATCACAATGATATATTCAATGCCAACGAAAGTGTTTTTTTTTAATTTTGCCTTTAAAATCATTTGTTGGAAAAGATGATCAATGTAGAGGTGGAAGCTTTCTAAAGAACGGTTAAAAGTTTTATTTTGCTGTAGTTTGGTTAGGGAAAAGTTGAAAACTTTAGTAATAGGAACCCCTGCTTATCCACGAATAATTAAAAAAGAACAAATATTGGTTTCTAACTGGCCTGTTAAATGGGAGAATAATTAAAATGCATGGATAACACAATCCATTTTTGAATCCTGGCTTAAAAGCTTTAATGCCCAGATGGAAAGAGAATTAGGAAAATATTAGTGTTTCTAGAAATTGTACCTAGTCACTTCCTTATTGAACTAAGAAATGTTAAGATGTCTATTTTTCATCCAATATGACATATTTTGTTCAATCTTTAGATCAAGGAATCATAAGAGCGGTTAAATAATAATATCGCAATATCCTTCTAAGGTCTTTAATCTTAAAGATAGATGATATTGGTCATGTTCAGAAGTTTATCAAGACGGTTACTGTATTGGATGCCATTAGGTTAATTTCAAAATCCTACGATCTTGTTAGCAACTCATGTATTAAAGATTTTTTTATAAAATCAGTTTTTGTTCTTGGGAAGAAATATACTCGGTTGATACAATTGATATTTTTGAAGGATTAGAAGATGTTAGTTTGTATGCAGGATTTGAGAATTAGCAAAGATTAAATTGTTAATTATGATAAAAAAAATCTTAATTTTTAAATATGTGTTTAAGAAGAGCCTCTTTGCATTGCCATCTCTATTGTTATGAATATATTAATTGAGAACAAGAAAAAGTTAACAATAATGTAATTGAATTTAATAATGATGAGACCAACAATAATTCTTTGGGAGAAGAAATTTGTCATTTCTAAGCAATTGAAATGATTAGAAAGCTCAAGAGCTTCTCAATTCAACAGAAACCGTCAATACTGATTAAGATAATGGAAATTGAGACAGAAGTTGAAAATGAATATGCCAAATTTAGAACTTCTAAAAGAATTCAAAGGGTGATTGATGGTTATTTAAATAAAAATGAAGGTAATAATTTTTTCTTTACCTCTCTAAATCGGAAAACCTGCAAAACTCAAAATAATTATTTTGGAACCAAATTTTCCGAGTTAGACAGGTTTTACTGTAGTTGATAAAGATTTATCTAAAAAATATTTATCAAAATAAATACATGAATATCTAATAAAGTATAAATAATAACTTTATAAAATTAATAAACTTAGTAGTTTTTGGTTTTTTAGAATATTAGATAATAAAAATAATAAGTGAATTATTTAATTTTATTTATTAAAAACATTCATTATAAATTCATTTTTATGTCAAAAAAATCATTATATTGATTTGTAAATTGTTCAAAAAGCTTGATAAAGATTAAATATAAATTTATTAAAGTAGCTTAAATTTAAAACTAGGTTTTTATGATATTTTCTATATTTTTTAACAATTGTTATCTTTTTCTATTTCAAAACATCGGTATTTTATTTAGAATTTTTAAATATTTTTATTATTTACAAATAAAATATTATTAATTTAAAATTAAAATCAAACATGTAAAATAATTTCCTTCCTTGTGGTATTTATTTTTAATAATATCGTTATGAATACTTTTTTTATTTATGAAAATAATTTTTAATAAATTAAAATAATTATAGATTACCCAAAGAATCCATTTTTTAATGTATGAATTTTAGATAATTCTCTTGATAGTATTTTTTTAATATATTCTCTACTCAAATTAGTTTTTACAATGAGATACATTAAATTATTTATTATTTCTTAATAAATGTTATATTTATAAAATATAAAAATTAATTTACGAATTTTACTTAAATATCTAGCTTGTAAATTTACATATTGTCTTATTTCTTTATAAAACATTGTTTATATGGTTATTAAGATAAATTATTTTGGTTCTATACTCCATTATTAAAAAATATTTTTAAAATAAATGATTATAAGATTTGTTTTTATTAAGTTTTGGTTTTAATATTATTCAGTACCTCATGAGTGGGTTTAGAAAAAATCAATTTTAAAATTCAATATATTATTATCAATCTATTTTTTCAAGTTTAAAATTTATTTAATTTTTAAAATATAAATTTTTGTTGTTTTTTTTATTTAAAAATTTATAAATATTTTTCTTATTAATAAAGACAAAATATTATTTAAATTATGTTGGAGCTTCGCTAAGATATTGATATGGT
The DNA here is from genome assembly GCA_918559645.1 of Ceratonova shasta. Classification (NCBI taxonomy): domain Eukaryota; kingdom Metazoa; phylum Cnidaria; class Myxozoa; order Bivalvulida; family Ceratomyxidae; genus Ceratonova; species Ceratonova shasta. Next base: position 32,725 of record CAKKLC010013820.1, read on the forward strand.
ATATATATTACCTGACGAAAAATAAATAAAAATAATAATTAGTTTTAAAAATTTTGCAATAAATTTTTATTTTGACTATGCATGGAGCAATGAAAATTATCACAGGCAATTAATATAAAAAAAGATTGATTTTTATCGTCTAAAAATATTTTTTGATAAGATTTTATTTTAAATGTTCACTTAATTAAATTAATATTAGTAAATAAATCAGTTTGAAGTAAAATAATTTAAAATGTATAAAGAAGTTGGTATATAATGAGTCATTTAATTTTAAATTGATAAGTTTTTAAAGATTTGATAAATGTTTTATTTATAATAAATTGTTATATTACTTCTAATTTAGTAAGTGAAAGGAAATATTAATTCAATCACTAATTTTTAATAACATTAATCTGATAAAAATATGGTTTAAACGTTGTACTGAGTTTTAGAAACCCCATATTTTCCTAAAATATAACATTTAAGGTTCTTTATATGTTTCTTAATATTGTTATTTTGTCTTAAAATTTATAGCAAATCAATACTAATATTTTTACTTAAAATATATATAAATGTAATGTTAAATTTAAAAAAAAATTAATTCGATATTTACATAATTTTATTAATAAAAACCATTTGATTTAAAGTGAAGAATATGATAATCCATTATTTTAAAAGAAAAACAAATTTTGTTACATTTTGAAAAAAAAATATCGTAAATTATCAATATTTATATTTTTTGTTAAAGAAATTAAATTTTTATTTTTTATTGCTATTATTGTTTTTGAGTTAACTTGAATTTATTATTTATAATATTAAAATAATATTTTAGAAAAACAATTATGATAATAAATCAATATTCTTAAACTAGATAAACGTATAATAACATTTGTATAGTAATGCTTGATCGATTTTTGTTGGTTTTATTATTGAAATTAAGTAATTAGTAATGATAAAACGCCACTATATTATTAGTCAAAATTACAATTTAACAAGAACAAATTGCGATAGTTTTTGGTCTGTGTGTTAGAATTAAGTCCATTAATAGTAAAATAAACTCAGTTTTTATGTAAAAATAACCTTGAATGTTTAAATATTACAACTAAATTAAACTTTATTTTTTGAATCAACAAATTTATTGAATTTTGGTATATTTGGGCTAATATGAATTAAAACTTAGTAAATAAAGATAAATCTTCCTGTTCCAGAATACAATTATTAATGAAATTTGAAAAATTAGATAAGACAAAAGCATATGATTGATTCACGTTATAAATTAAATGTTTTTAATGAAATATGAATATTTTCATAAACATTATTAAAAATGTAAATTAATTTAATTATACACATGAAAATACCAATTTTAACAATTCCGAATGGAATTTAAAATTTAAACTTAATAAAAATTGATTATCAACATTTTTTTAGCATGGTGAATACACATATCTAAGTCAGAATAATATTTTATAAACTATGCAAAAAATTTATGAATAATCTATTTAAACTAAACAAAAATTTATTATCAACATTTTTTTAGTATGGTGAATATACATATCTAAGTCAGAATAATATTTTATAAACTAGGTAACAAATTTATGAATAATCTATTTAAACTTAACAAAAATTTATTATCAACATTTTTTTAGCATGGTGAATACACATATCTAAGTCAGAATAATATTTTATTAACTATGTAAAAAATTTATGAATAATCTATTTAAACTTAATAACAATTTATTATTAATGTTTTTTTAGCATGGTGAATATACATATCTAAGTCAGAATAATATTTTATAAACTAGGTAACAAATTTATGAATAATCTATTTAAACTTAATAAAAATTTATTATCAACATTTTTTTAGCATGGTAAATATACATATCTAAGTCAGAATAATATTTTATAAACTATGTAACAAATTTATGAATAATCTATTTTATCCAGAATTTAGTCATTGTGATAATCGTATCTATACTATAAATAATTTTTTTAATTTTATTTTATATTTTAGAAAATCTAGTATAAACATTACAATCATGTTACAATTACATTTCTTTTTGTTACATGATAATATGACATAATTTTTAAACACATTTTGTATTCAAGGATTTTGCAGAATTATTAAAATCTAGCAATAGTTCTATTTAGGCTTAAAAAATCCGCTACTATGATTTTTTTTGCTAAAGACTTAAATATATTTATTTAAATATATATTTACACTCAACAATTATGTTAAAACCATAAAAATAAATATTCTAAATTAAATTTTTAAAATTTTTAATTCTAATATGGAAACCTATTTTTATTATTATTTAATAATATGTATGAATAATTATTTTCACTCAGATAAATCTTATTGATTTTTGAGAAAACTAAACTTAAATTAGAAACAATTCAACAAATTAAAAAAAAAATTTAATTTATTTTTTTTACTTTGATTTTGAGATCCTTGTACATAATTTATTGATAAATAAAATTGACATGAATCTTTATAGAAAATAAAGATCTTAAACAACTTTTATAATAATAACATTATTTGATGATAAAATTATTTATTTTATATGGTAAAACTATATCATTTTTTTTAATACTAAAATCACCAATAATAGTATTTACCAATCTAACGGACAGCTTCTATCAGAAATTTAGTTTTCTTTAAATAGATACTTTAATATTATTCAACTCTAAAAATGAGAATAAATTACAAATATTAACATTCAAACATATTTTTCTTAAAAAAAATACTTTAATATTATTCAACTCTAAAAATAAGAATAAATGACATATATTAACATTCAAACAAAATATTAACATTCAAAAATATATTTTTCTTTAAATAGATACTTTAATATTATTCAACTCTAAAAAAGAGAATAAATGTCATATATTAACATTCAAACATATATTTTTCTTTAAATAGATACTTTAATATTATTCAACTCTAAAAATAAGAATAAATGACATGTATTAACATTCAAACATATATTAACATTCAAAAATATATTTTTCTTTAAATAGATACTTTAATATTATTCAACTCTAAAAATGAGAATAAATGACATGTATTAACATTCAAACATATATTAACATTCAAAAATATATTTTTCTTTAAATAGATACTTTAATATTATTCAACTCTAAAAATGAGAATAAATGACATATATTAACATTCAAAAATATATTTTTCTTTAAATAGATATTTTAATAATATTCAACTCTAAAAATGAGAATAAATGACATATATTAACATTCAAAAATATATTTTTCTTTAAATAGATACTTTAATATTATTCAACTCTAAAAATAAGAATAAATGACATGTATTAACATTTGAATATATATTTTTCTTTAAATAGATACTTTAATAATATTCAACTCTAAAATTGAGAATAAATGACATATAATTACATTTGAATATATATTTTTCTTTAAATAGATACTTTAATAATATTCAACTCTAAAATTGAGAATAAATGACATATATTAACATTCAAAAAT
>CAKKLC010013850.1:0-12135 GCA_918559645.1 Ceratonova shasta
CAAGAAAAGAATAAAACATAGGAAAATACTGATTGCAAAACTTACCATAGACAATATAAAGTTGATAAAATTCTGAAGGCGATGATTTGAAAATTCCATCCATACTAAGCTCAATTGAAACTCCATCATTAAAAAATCTTCTACAAAAATCGGGCATAGCAAATATTAATAGAAGGCATTCAATATTTTCATCAAGAAGCAGCAAACGATTTCCATTCCTGGCATTTATAAACTATTGTCAAAATTAAAGTAATAAACATTGCCGCTAGTTGCTGGGTAATGTCTATGCTTTTCACTATAAATAAAATTCCTACAAGAGTCGTATGTAGGAATTTAAAATATTTCTTCAGAATTATTTGAATAAAAATCCAAAAAGTATAAAACAGTGTCGTCATATACTCTTTTTGATAAAATAAAGGGATAAATATCAAGACTACTTCTTACTTTGGTTCTAAATTCACCCAAAAGTCTGTCTAACAAGCTAATTGGATGATTATGATTATTTTTTAGCCTCAAAAGTATGTTTCTCTGGTTGAGGCTGTGACATTGCATGAAGGATTGGAACATGTCCAATAATGGGTTTCCTGTTTTGGTGAGCCATTCTTAATAAATTTAAATCCATCAATAAATGGAACGATAGTACTTCTTTCTGATAAAAACCATTGAATAACCATTGTTCTAACTAAAAAATTTTTTCCGAATATCAAGAAGACACGTAAAAAATAATCATTCTTATGAATTATAAAATTTTATTTTACATTACTTTAATGTATAAAATAGTTATTTTGATTAAAAGTAAAAAAAGCATTTTATAGCATTTTTCCATCCATTTCAGAATTTTTTTCAAACAATTTCAAAAACTTTGCTATCAATTTCAGAACAACAAAATTTAAAGAAAATTAATATTTTAAAAATCTAATCTTTTATACCTCATGCCCAATTAAAATATAAATAACCGTCAATTAAATGGAGAAGTTGAAAGAAAAAATCCTTCTATAGTTGAAAATGCTGGATATAAAATAATCGTTCCTGGATAAAATCCTACTAGGTTTATTCTTGGTAAAATTCAAGTTTCAAAAGAAGAACGAGAAAGAATAGTGGCTAAGACGCTCGAAGTGCATTGTGTTAAAGAAATTTAAAATATGTACCAAAAAAGCTATAAAACTGTTTATAGCATCGTTCAGTGATATCCTAAACCTGGCTTGGTAGGACCTTATACGGGTGGTTTGTGTAGGCTTTTCTTAATCATTGCTGATGTTAAAGATTATTTTTCATCTTTTGTAGATCAAGAGTGTACAGTGACTCTGGGCATTCTATATACAAGGGTTTTGGACAACTACCAAATCAATGTGTTGTTGATTACCATTGATAGGAAACTGAGAGAATTCCACTATACCCTAAAGAGGACCACCTTAATCCCAGAGCGAAGAAATTGCCAAAGAACAATTAACCTCAGAGCAAAGTTCATTAAGAGATTCAGGATTTCGGAGGTGCAAAATGATGATAGCAACTTTGTTTTTCTCGATGAGGTTGGATTTTAAGGTATAAGTAGACCAAGTAGGGTTAGGAGTAGGAAAGAATAATGGGCTTACATATCTTTTACAGCAGAAAGAATTAGAAATATTTAAGTTGTTGCGGCGATTTATAAGTATGGTATAATTTAGCAACAAATTTATTAACTTGCAGTAAACGGAGAAGATTTTAAAGCTTCTTTGAAAGATATTAAGGAATCTTGACATCGGTTTATTCTAAATAATCCCATTTTTTTATTGCATGATACCAGGATTCACCATTACAGGGGGTAAAGAGATTCAGTAAAAATTTCAACTTTTAATATTGAATACCTTTCACCATACTCATCTTTTTGAAATTTAAATGAAAATGTGTTTCAGTTTGGAAAAAATATTTTTCTCACAAGAATAAATTGATTTATACCAAAAAGTTGTTCTATGTCTAATATATACAAACATTTTTAAATTTCATGATTTACATATTATCAAGAATATCATTAGTGAATAATTGAAAGTTTTAACAATAGAGATTCCTAATTTGTAAATTGATTTTTTTGAAGCCGAACGGATGAAATATTTTGTGACACTTGCTAATAGATTTTTAACCATGTGAATAACATCAAAAATAATTAAATTTATTTTCAAAACGTATTATATAGTAATCTTTTACATTTTTATCAAGTTGTTATAAAACTATAAATTAATAATTCTTAATATAATAAAATCATTTTTAGATCAAATTTTTATAAAGAACAGTAATTTTAGCTGTTTAAACCTATTTTAGCTGTTAAAACCTATTTTAGCAGTTAACTTTGACAATAAAAAGTATTCATTATTTATTAGTGTCAACTTTTGATTTTTTGATTTTTCTATATAAAAGCTTTAGCAATTCTTCTAGTGGATTAAAAAGTAGTAAATAATAAATAAATTTTCAATTTTTTTTTATAAATTTCAGCTTCATCTTCATTTATTTATATTAGAAATTTTCTTAGAGTAGTATACATATAGTTTATCCATTACCATTATTTAGGCGGGTTGAAAACTTTTAATAATAATTTTCATAAAATTTTATGTAAATAAAAAATAAAAAGTCAACATCTAATATTAATAATTTTTTGAAAGAATTATGTAAAATATTTTTATTTATACTGAATAAAACTCTATATTAGTTACAATTTTTATTTTTGAAGTGGAATAATCTAAAAATTATGAAACTAGAGACTCTCATGTTTTACTAATCATCGTTATTAAAGCTTAAAAAGTTTTAAAAGTTTTATCTATAATAAAAATATTCTATTTTTTCTGAAAATAAATTGAATAATCAACATGAATTTTTAATCTTATATGTTCATCTCTAAGACTAATTAATATTTTTAAAACTAATATTGTTGATGAGTACAGTATTGTTCATAAGAAAATAATAATTTAAACTTAAACTCAAATGAATTTTTGTTAATTAAAATTCTAAAATATCGATTGAAAATAGTCTTATAGCTGCAAATTACATTTCTTATATGATGCCTTTTATAATTCTCACTATTTATTTAATGTTTATACACATATTTCTCTTTCTTAGAAATATTGGTATTTAAACATAATATTATCAAATAAAGAAACATTAAAAATATATTAATTTGTGGGAACATGCACTTCTAGATTTAGGAAATTATAAATAAAACTGATTATTATGAAATATTTAAAAAGTTATATTTCCCTAATAAGAACCACTTAAATTACAGCCATTAATATTAAAATTTAAAAATAAATTTTTTTTTCTTTTGATACTAATTTTTTGTTATATAATTCATTAACATTTAAAAAAATAAGGAATATATTTAATTAATAAACATTAGGGAACGTTCGTGAATTACGTAATGCAAAAATTGGTTTTTTACACCCCTTTCCTTGTAACAAAGTCTAACAAATTCTTGAACCCTGATTCCCCCCTAGTATAATGTAACAAACTCAACAAAAAATTTATGAAACTAAGCAACTTTTATTATAAATTTCCCATGGAACATTCATTTTTGATTCAAGTGAAATTTAAGGTATTTCAAATAGTTCTTCAGCATCAGTGATAATCAAATTTCCACCGTCAACGTCTTCTTGATTCATATATTCCGAACTCCTCCTCCACAACAACTAAAATCTCATAATTTCTATGGTAGATAATTTTATTTGATTTGATTTTTGACACATTTTTTGACTTTTTGTAAACTTTTTGAGGTGATTTTTTAGAAGCTCACTTGATGCGACGTGAAGTCTAAAATCCTTGCAGGTTCTGTTTAAGATTTGATTTCGAATACTTGGAAGATGAAGATAGTAAGGCTTCTCACTATAAGACCAATTAATTGATAGAGATAGATCAGATAATTTGCCATTTTCATTATCAGCTGTTTGAAGTGAAAACTTCCCTCTTCGTATGAAAATGAAATCAATGCAGGAAGAAAACGATGAAGAAACATTTTCAAATCATTTCCAATTGAAGTGCAGCATTTTACATCATGGCATTTGACAACTTATATAAAGTATTGCGATCATCGAACGTGATTAGCTTTCCAGTATTCATCCTTAAGTGTGTGCTTGAGTTGATCAATTTCTGAGACGGCTGGTTTAATGAAATCAGCCACTGTAGGATTACCATCTATGATTACATTGGAAAATATCTCAGCAAGCACTGATCCCGCATGCTCAAATTTTTTTATTTTAAAATCTTTATCTACTGTTTGTCTATTCTTTAAGTGCGATCCAAATTCTTCGTATGAAAAATAACACCCGATCATTCTTTTGACATAGGTGCCATGCGTCTTTCTACTGGATTAAATGCTGAACGTCCTGGTGCATTGGTCACTATGAATAATGCATCATATTTGTTTTTAATGAAATTACCAATGGCGATATCGATTGTTTTTTGATATCGCGGATTTTGATCAGGGCTTCCATCTACAAGCTGAATCAAAACTGATTTTGACTTTCTATTTGATTGTTTTAGGAACTTCTCAAAATGTTCCAACTCTTTCAAGCGTCTAAAATCAATGGCATGAGAATATGCTGTCCAAGGGGAATGTTACAAGGATCTTATTGAATTGTAAGTTGAACTCGAGTATGTCACTACTTTTGGATTTCCATAGCCATTTGATTTAACTTCAAGAGCTGCATAGACTGATGGAGTCAATATATGTTTATTGAAAACAGCAAAATCATGGTCCAGCAATCTTACTTGATACTCCATCTGCATTAAAATTGGTGTTTGTTTCTTCGTTGCAGTAACTCCTGAAGGAACTTTTGCTTTATCATCCTGTGAAATAATTGACACTTGACTTAGATCCAAAAAATATGCCAATTGAAGAAGATTGTGTACTGTCGTAGAGCAAAACTTTCCATCGGGATAACTTCTGTAGATATCATTCATAGCTTTCTTCAATCTTACTTGAATCGTCTCAATGTGCTTTTTTTCATCGATAGATTTCGGATTTTTAGCTTTTAGGTGATAGTATACAGTCGAGCAACCAACATCAATGCCTCGGTTTTTCAGTTCCACTAAAAGCTCGTTTTAAGCTTAAATTAAATCGCAAAATTTCATTTCGTTGTTTATTACTCGCCACGGCGCCAAATTATGCAATATCAATAATAGTAGAGAGCAAGTTGGGCTGACTTTGAAAAATTTTTGGTATTTCTTTTTTCATAGTTGATGGGGATGATGCAAGGATGTCAGGATTTGAAGCTTTTAATTCCTCAATTTTTCGCTTTTGTTGATCACGATGTGTTTTTACTCGAGCAGCATTGTCTTTTGGTCCTTTTAACTTTTTCTCAGTATCATTGAGCTCTTTTCTCTTCTGTTTCATCAAAATTGCTTCCATATCTGTCAGCAAACCACTCTGTTCTCTCAATTGAAGCAAATAAAGCTCTGACTTCAAAATTTTAATTTTATTGGCGATTTCTCCTTGTTTCAGAGCCGCTGAAGATTTTTCTTGCTCATTGCTTTCAGTGCTTGGGACTACCTAAAGTGTTTCTGGATCTTTGATTTTGCAACAGATGAAAATGAATGTAATCGAATTGGCGCTGATATGGCTGAGCTTGGTGATGAACTAAAGAATGGTTTAAATGCACCCTTTCGTTGACTCTCCTCTTCCTTCAACTATTCATTCTTATTTTTGACTAAAAATTTGAAATCAGGATGATGCTTGTGTTGTTTCCGAAAATTGATGCAATCATCTTGATTTTGCTTCGCAGACTTTGTTGGATATGCTCGTTTGAACGCCTCAAAGAATTTTTTGTACAATTCCTTTTTTTCAGATATTTTTTCTAAATTAAATTATTAAAAAATAAAATTAAATATTTAGCAACAAAACAGTAGATTTTGCATAATTTTCCATGCAAAATCAAACTTAAACGATCTTAAAAATAGTAATTGTACTTACAAATCGAAAAAAAGATGGCGATAACTCTCAAAAAATTTAAGATGGTTGCTGAGTTTTCGATTTGAGATTAAAACTGGAAAAGCCAACTCTTTCCTCTTTGATTCACTTAGTTAATTTAATGTTTTTTGTCCCACATTCAGCGTGACACTAATTAAATTTAGCTTAATGTTAACTATTTAATTCTTTAAGATACTTTAATAAATACCTAAAAATTTAATTTAAAGTTTTAAAGACAGGTATCTGCCGCTTTTAAAAATCTTGAACGAAATTTATGATGCATAAGAGATTTTTGAAACATTAATGTTGAAGTAAATTTTATTTCAGTTGAGGAAAAATATTCTGTTACGTAACAAATTTGTATACCCCCTACCCCATGTACAAAATTTAACAAATTTCCAGACCCCACCGTCCCCCATAAGCATTACGTAATTTACGAACGTTCCCTTATATTGAAATTTTCATTATTCATGAAAAAATAAATTTTGAACACTTTGAAGTAATATAACATATTATTAAGTTTAATTATTTGAATTCAAATATGATTTTTTTTGGTTTCAAATATAGTATAAAAAATATTGTCATCCATATACATAATTAACGATACATTCCAATATTAATTTTTAAAGTGTATCTTTGGAAAAAAATTATAGTAATTATTTCGAATCTATTAATACAAAATTTAAATTGAAAATCCATATTTATCAAATATTTTTACATTGATAAATTCAGAATATCACTATAAGTATCCATATCAATTTAGTTATTTGTATTAAGATACACTTTTTTAATAAAACTTTAAATAAAAATCAGATTTGATATTAGTATCCATATTGTAACAATTTATTAAGTTTTAAAAAAAATTGTGAATTAATTATAACATATAATTTTTATTTATATGAGCATTGCAAAAATAATTTAATAACTTTTTTGATAAATTTTAATTTGAATAATACATAGGAGTGTAATAAAAATAAAAAAAATATCTTATTGTATAAAAATATTTAATATTGTGGTTTTTAATGTAAATAATTTCATTATATGAATTTTTATATTTTATTATGAAGAAAGGATAACTTTAGAAATAGACTAAAGAATCATATAAATACTTGTATGATCATGAGTGATCTTACTTTCTACAAACAGAATTAAGCGATAATAGAATGGATGGACTATATTTATAACAAAAATTTATAAAATTTCATTCATATCTTAGATCTTTTAAGCATTTGCACTTAATTAAGAATGGTTTTTGCCATTAATATAAATTTTCAAATAATAAGGACAAACTATAAAATTTTATGAATCTAGTTTAGTATTTCTTTTATAATAACGACAATTATAAATGATTATTTAAATTATAAAATATTTCATAACAAGAACACTTATCTGCAAAACTATTTATAATAAAAGCCATTAAGGTAGTTTTAACATTCTTTGATTAATATAGTATGTTAGGTTAGTTAATACTTTATATGCAATAAAATATTAGTAAACGCAATAAGATACAATGAGATATATGTCAAATGTGGATTTTGAATTATATATTCTCTAATAATCCAATTTTTTATAATTGATACCTTGTATGCTACAATTCTGATTTAATAAAAACATATTTAAGAATAAAACTTAAATTTTTCTTAATAATTGGATCTAAGAAACAAAATAATTAAAACCTACTAATTTAGAGCAATAATGAACAGAAAGAAAATAATCTAATTATTTAAATGTTAAATAATAAGATTTTAATGTTTTTTATATTATTTGGACAAGGAAAAAACCTAGATTAAAATCTTTTTTTTAGGAAATTTAGAATAACTTTTGAATATATGATTTCAAATATATATAAGAGAATAAAAAAATTAGATTATACTCATCATGCATTACAAAATATGTTTAATCGTTTAAAAATAATAATTTAAATTCCAAAAATGTTATTATTTTTTAGATTGGAATAAAAATTTAAAATGAGAAAAACAATTAAATTTATTTATAGAATTATTTAAAATTAAAATTAACTCATTCATTATGCAATAAATACAAATATTATAATTTTTTTGAATTATTAACTAAAAGTAAAATCTACATGAATATAATATGGAAGTTTAATAGAATCACATTTAGTAATAAAAAAATTTAAAAATATGAATTAAACTGTTTTTATATTATTACGGCTGTAATTATTAAACGAATAATTTTACCATGATTAAATTTAATATAAGAAATATATGTAAATCAATAGCTTCTTTATGACATTAAAATATTTATAAATCTCAAAAAGATCAAACTTATTTGCAAAAAATAGGAAATCTTATAATAGGAATACTAAACTAATAAATACTTTGTTTTAAACTGAATACATTTTTATTTTTTAATATAATTTTAAAAATACCCATACTACCTAAATCGTTTATAAGGATGTATAATAAAAACTTGTTTCTTAAAATAATTTGTAAATTATAATATAAAACAAATATATTTGTGAATTATTTTATAAAACATATTACTCCTTGATAACTGCTTTAACTGAGTAAATTATTTATAAAATAAAAATCATTTTTATATTTTTCCATTATTATGGGCAGAATTAGATTTTTAACTTTAAACTAAAATATTTAAAAAAATATTATTTCATAAATGATTAACCTTTTTAATGTTTCTGTTTAATTCTAAGAATGAATCTTATTTGGATTGAAAATTATATTAAATCATTTAGTATAGTTTATTTTTGAGCATCAAATATAACTAATTAAGCAGTTTTTTATCTCGATGATATTTTTTTGATTTCTAGTAGATAAAACTTCTTTTTAAATCATATTAAATACAAAACCTTGTATTTAGATTAAAAAATGTATTATATCATTAATATACAGACTGTAAATATTTTTACAGTCATTAAGATTGTAGATGATTATAGTTGTAACATTTTTAGCTATTTTTTTTAAATAAGCTGTATAGGTGTGAGTAAAATATATTTCAAATTAAGATTCTTTTATTAATAACATGAATTTGTAAACCTTTTAAATATAATTATTCGTTTTTCAGGACTATTGCAAATATTATTGATAGATTGAACATAAAATTTATATATATATATATATTGGTTGATCTTAATAAAGTAAAAATTAAAGAAAGTTTTTTTAAATTGTTAAAACAAACTCATTCTAGAATTTTCTATTTCTTAGTAAGAAAAGGTTAGTTTTATCTGAATACTTTATTAAAATTTTTGATTGGTGCACAATTTCTTTTAATAAGGTTATTCATATTCCACATAGTTTTAAAAGAATAGTTTATATAAAATTTGGACAAATTTTGTATTACTGTATTTGTTAAAAAAGTCTTTTGATTATATAAAAATAGTTAATTAAATCTAAAGGAAATTAAACCAGTTAATGAATTTAGCTAAAAAACCAAAACTTTTTAAACTCTTATAAATTTTTTCTTTTTTGTGTAAATATTATTTGTAAGCACATTTTCTTGTCATTAAAACATGTTTTTTGTAAACCATTTCCTAGTTTTAGTTATTAAATGGCAGATTTTTCCTCTTAAATTATCTTTAAATATGTCTATATCAATCATTAATACGTTCTATTTTAATATTTAGATTGTAAATATAAGATCGTTTTATATTTTGGTTAGATTATCTTTATCTTTATAGATATAGTATATAATTATTTTCTCAATAAAATTTTATTGAATTAAGTACTAAAAGTTGTAATTTTTATCATATGTATTCTTATTGAGAATACTAAAGGTAAATTATATTATAATATTTTTAAAATCCATTAATTTTTGTGATAAAAGAACAAAAAAATATCGTAATAGGTTTTTGTTTATATACACGTCTTTTGCATTAAACTCGGTTATGTTTTTGTAAATAAATATGTTGAAATAATTTTTAATAAATTTAAAAATGTTATTTTGGGAATTTTATCTGGATTAATAGTAATCATAAATTACACTAAATCAAGTTTCTTCCATAAAATTGATATAATTAATATTAAAAAATTAAAATGAAGAGAACTACAATAAAATCTATCTTTATATAAAATTTTTTTAATTCTGCTTATTATTAATATTTTGTTTTAATGAAATAAGAGATCAACTATGTCTGATTCAAATTGAAACAATCTCTTGGGATGTATTTTTTATTTATTATTGGTATAATTTAAATATTTTCAAATAAAGTAATAATATGATTCATCCTGGTATGTTAATTTATTAAATTTATCCTATTTTCTGCATGCATTTATTCTTTAAAAGAAATTTTCATTTCAATAGAATCATACCAACAATCCAATCTATATATAGTGAACCGAAAAAAAAACTAAATCGAAAATAAAAAAAATCTAATTCTATATGGAGAAAATATCTTTTATTTGTATAATTTTTTGTTGCATTATATGGATTTCTAACCATACTTAAATTTGAAAGTACAGAATTTGCAAAAATTCTGCAAAAATGAAAATTTTTATAAAATTAAACAAAAAACTGAACATTATAATTCATATTTAATATGCCTCCTTTTGTTCTCAAACACTCCAAAATTATGTCTTTCATTGAATCACTAAGATTTCTAGCATATTTCTTTATATTACTTTCCATATGTTTTTAAGTTTGGCAAAAAGTTATTCCTTATTTGTAAATGTCTTTCTTGCTAGTTTTATTTTCATGTCTGCCCAAACATTTTAAATTGCATTCAAAACTGGGCTTTAAAGTGGCCAAGTAAGATGATCAATATTTTTATTTTAAAAATATTCCTTTGCGTAAACAGATGTATACTTTGGTACGTTATCTAGTTAAAAAATTAAATTGTCAAATTCAAATTTTTGAACGGAAACTAGCAAGGAATCACATATCATAAACACACATATGTATATGTGCATTATGCTATAAACTACAACAAGTTCTTCAAATACTTATATAAAAAACAGGCGTGAACCGTAATATTTCCGCCGAAAACTTTACTGTGTTTGAGTTGTATTTATTTTTTAGTTGTTATCTTTGCTTTCTGCACACAAAACTTGGATCATAAGAATTATACAAGTGGCTTTTGCTTTCATCAGAAAAAATAAGTCTATTGCTAAAAGATTCTATAAGTTTGTTACAGTCAGGACATAGGTTGAAATAGGTCTTTTGTGTTAAGGGAACAGAAGAGGCTTTTTTGTCAACGAAAAGGCGTTGAAATTGCTTCTTATTAAGGTATTTTCAAATAGTTTGACTACTTACTGTAGTTTGACAGTCGTGAGTAACGTCATTTGCAGCTTTCGCCGTATTAAAGTCTTTTTTTTTTTGGTTATAGAATTTAATAAATTGACTTGAAAGCTTTTGATTAACACAAATTGGTTTTCAGAACTTAATTTTTGATCAAGTTTAACACCCTTTCTCTGCTGTGCAATCTAAAACACATTATGTCATTATTTACCTTGATGGTTTAGTGATCTTTCTTATTGTTTTTCCGCATTTAGAAAGAATCACAATCTGCTTCTATTGATACATGTTAAGATTTTTTGACATACGTTAAATTTGCAACAACTTATATTCGTGATTTGAGACTTTTTAGGATAATTTTTGGAGGGTTCTCATAAAATGACGCCATATTCACACCATATATTTTATGTTGAGTTTTTTTTTGTTCAAATTTGAAAAAATACGGATCCCTTTATGTCCATGCAATATCAGGCTTGAAAACACTATTATAAAAAATAAAAGGATTTTAAAGGCAAATTATTTTTCACATTACTTTTTGTAACGTTTATGTGATACCATAATAATGTTCAATTTTTTATTTTTCTTACTATATAAATTAGAAAAAGTGGCTATGAATTATTAAATTTATAATACTTTTTCTCAAAATTAACCCCTCAATTAAATTAATTAAAATAAAAAAAAATTTTTAGCTTTCTGAATTTTCAATTTAACATCTCTTATATAAAATCTACTAATAATCTTTAATATTTGAAAAAGTCAATCATTGAAAATTTAACACTAACAACGTTTAGACAAACTTATAGTATCAATGATGGAAAATACATTGCTATACATACGTCAATATCCATCATTTTAGGAATCAAAAAATATTTTCCCTAATTTATAAAAACAGTTAAAAACCTTACAAAGAAAATTCATTTATTTTATTACGTTTTTCGTTTAATATAAATAATATTTCAAAAAATAATATATATATATATATATATATCAGAGGT
>CAKKLC010013850.1:12149-24053 GCA_918559645.1 Ceratonova shasta
GTGACCCACTGAATTAAATTAAGCATCGAGTACTCAGTAATATCTTATAAATTGGGTCAAAATATTTTGATTTACAGACAGCGTTTATAAACTTAAAAAATTAGCACATTAAAAACATAAAAATAAAACTTAATTAAAAAAACAGTAAAAAAACGTTTCGCAAAGCAAAAGCAACAGTTTTAACAGTGTTATAACGATTTAATTAATATTTATACTGTCTAGCTTAAAGAATCAATGTGAAGAATGGGCCTGCATGTTATTCATCAGTAAATCAATGCGTGGTTTAAACAAGTCAGGCACAGTCTCATGTCATGGTCTGTGCACATCCTGTTCCTTTATTTAGTTTTTATTGCCGTTAATGCTTAAAAACTAGCGTCACGTAGGTATGTGGTTGAAAATGGCAACAACATTGACAAAGTAATATCAGAAAGTGCAGGAAATACAGTTTCAGTATTAAGCCAAAAAATAAAAAGACTGTTTTTGAGAACTTTTTCCTAAGAGTTCCATCACACAAAGGGTCTATAAGTTGTGCTTCATTTGCAGCGGACAAAGTAACATTAGTAAAATAAGCTTGAAAAGGGTTACGGATCCAAGCATTTTGATCTAGTTGGGCCATGTTTTTTGCAGGAAAATAATATACAACATTTGCATGTAGCAATTCCAGATGGCTTGAAATTGTACTTTAAAGGCTGATTTGAGTAGCACTGTCATCCAAATTATCCTGGAAAAAAATAAATTATGTCAAACAAGGAAACATGTCTAATCGTTCCTGACTAACACGAACTTTCCTGTGTGTATGGTTTTTCATAAAAGTTTTGATTTAATCTCCATGTTTCAACAAATCACTGTTTCTGCCTTGTAAACTCAAATTAATATCATTGAGACTATTAAAAATGTCAACCAAATAGGCTAATTTGGCTTACCAATCAGTGTCATCCAGGTAGCTACACATTGCTAATTTCTTTTTTAACAAAAATGAATATAGCACTTGTCTTGATTCAAAAAGTCTAAGTAGATCCCAATCTCATAATAGCCATCGAACTTCTGTGTAGAGGAATAAGTGTTTGTGTTTAGCTGCGATCTCAGAACAGAGATGTTTAAAAAACCGTACATTAAGAGCACTGGTTTTAATCTGATTCACAATTTTTACTGCAATCATAATCACTTCATTAAGTTCTTGACTGAAATCCTTTGCAGCCATTCCTTCACAGTGTATGAAACAATAGTATGAGACAGCGTTGGGAGCCACATTTTTTATGCGTTGTATGACACCAGAATTTTTACCGGTCATGACTGCTGATCCATGTGTTGTAATACCCACACAGTTAATCCATTCCAAACCATTTTCAGTTATGAAGGTATAAAAGACAATTAAATATTTTCTCTCATGTAGTTCTGGTAGGTAATTCTATAGAGAAAAATAATTCTTCGTGTAAGATGGAATCAATGTAATTAATAAATCGCACAAAAATTAAAATTATAGCACAGTCAGTAACATCAGTTGACTCATCCAACTTCAACGCAAATTTTTTGCTCATTTTCAAACAATTTACTAATTGTTCTTTTATATTAATTGAGATGTTTTCATTGCGTCGAATTACAGTGTTGTTTGATAACGGGATTGCGCGAATCTCGTTAGCCATGGTCTCTCTTTAACACTGATCTTGCCATATCGATTGCAGATGGAAGAATTAATTCCTCAGCTATTCTGTGCGGCTTTTTAGACTTCGAAACTCTCAGTACTACTTGGTATGATGCCTTCAATCCGCTGGAATTAAGTGCAGTTTTTTTTTTAAGTTGGAAGTTTGCTTCTTCAATCCTTATACTTTTATGTTTGAAAAAATCTCTGGATTTACTGACAGTATCACAGTGTTTTGTTTCATAGTAATGCGCTAGTTTAGATGGCTTCATGCTTGCATTCGCAAGAATCTCAAAACAAATTACACACTGAGATCTTGATTCATCGACTGAGTCAGTTGAAATAAATCCGTAAGTCAGATATGATTTATAATATTTACGATTTGGTGGACATATCTTCTTTGTACTAGGAGGTCGACTATCAAGCGTAAAACCATTAGCATTGTCCGTCTCTGACTCTGATCTATGACCACTCACACATGAGAAAGATTTGCATTTTCTTTTCAAAAATGTATCCATATTTATTTTTTTTTATAATTTTTATAATTGAAAAATGAATTCCTTACGTTTTAAATAAATTTGTTTATTATTTAAATAGCAGACGTTTTTTTAAAATTCTACGTTGCTAAGTTCTCACACTATTTCCTGTTCATATACACTTAATAAGTAGAAGCTAGTTTTAGCCCAATCATTGTCAAACCTTGTTGTTCTGCTAGTTATACCGGAATAAAGAATAAAGTTTGCAGGTTACTGAAATAAAAGACGAAAAAAGTTATGTTTTTCTAAAAACTTTTGCGACCCTCTTTTATGTCGCGAACTACAGTTTGGGAACCTCTGATATATATGAATGCAAATATTGATTTTCCATTAATACGCAACATATGATTATTAAATTGTGTATTCAAATTTTTGATTATATTTTTATGTAGTAATGTACTAATAAAAAGTTTCCATTATTATTTTATCTTAATATTTTATAAAAGTGCAATTATACATAAAAATAACATTAACTTAAGAGTTTAATTCATTAAACGAATGTAATTTAAGATTTTTTAATGGCTTTGTGTATAATATTATTTTAATCAGATTTAAAAAGAATCAAATTTTTATTTCTTTCCAATTTTAAGTAATAAGAAAATATCACTTCAATAATAAAAATTTATTAATCTTTAATCCAATCTACATTACTATATTCATGAATGAAAATTACTTTTGTATTGAATTATTATACTAT
This sequence comes from Ceratonova shasta, assembly GCA_918559645.1. Taxonomy (NCBI): domain Eukaryota; kingdom Metazoa; phylum Cnidaria; class Myxozoa; order Bivalvulida; family Ceratomyxidae; genus Ceratonova; species Ceratonova shasta. Next base: position 15,022 of record CAKKLC010013850.1, read on the forward strand.
GGATGTAATTTATCTGTAATTTCATTATTAAATACTAAAAAGTCTCTTAATAAAAAAGATATTTAGTAATATGGATATTCATACGCAAATCATTAAGGAACCAATTCTATAGTATTTAATATTCTTATGAATATTCAAAACTAGTTTATAAAACATTCATTTCATCTCTTAAAATTATACTAAACTTTAGCAAATCTAAAAAATATTAAAAATTTTTTTTAATAATTTACTATTATCATAGTTAAAATAAAAAATTTTATTAAATCCATAAATAAGTTTCTAGACTTAAAAAGTAATTAAATTTGAACATAAATAATAAGTTTTTATTAAAGTTGATATATTTTTGTGACAATAGAGATGGGGTAATGAAGGTTTTGAAAATTTATTACCTTATTTCCATTTTAATAAATCATTTCTTCAAACATTTTACGTAAATTTGGTTTATCCTAATCAAAGCGCATTTAATAATTTTAAATTATAGAGGTGACTAGCAAAACAAAGGCTCATAGAAAATAATATAAAATAAATAATTAGTCACAAAATTACATTTTAGAGCTATGAATAACAGACTGAAATTAAAGTACTTTTTTTAATCAAAATGATACAGTATAATTAAAAATTCATATTTAATAGTAGTCTATGTACTTAGTATTCCCCTAAAAAACTGGAAATAATTACAATTTATTAGTCTTTAATAAACTACTTTTTCTGGGAATATATTAATTATTGTAAAATAATAGAGCATACGTGATAATAGTTTTTTAAAGCATTTAAGTTTATTTTTAGGTGATTTATAAGTAGTTTAATGGAAAATGCTAGATTTTAAATTTCTTATGACTTTCATCTACAGAACACATAAATCGAGTATCCTCATGTTATACGTGAGATTATATGTAAATTTATTGGGTATCAAGTGAGAAAATTGGTGGTTCTTTAATAATTTTAAATTTGATAACTTTTTTTAAGGTTTAATTCGATTAAGTTAATTAATAGTAATGTGATATAGTAAGGATATAAAGAGACTATAAAATTATTAATCTTTTTTTGCAAATACAAATAATTACTGAATAATTTTTACTTAAAAAAATAATAAGTAAAGATAGCTAAAGATCATATGCAAGCTTAATTACAGATTTATAAGTTTTTAGCATGGGTCCAAAATCCAAATAATTCTAAATTTAATAATCAAAATATTTAAGTTATAGTCAACGATGTAATTTTTAATTCTATAATATAATAGTTTTACAGTGGAATAACACTATTTATTTATCATACAATTATTTTACTGATATAAAACGAATGAATGTATTTATAATCTTTATAATTAATTTTTTACTCCCATGTTTGTTTCAAAAATTAAACGCACGTTGATTGGATGGATCCAAGATATGTTATGAATCATACATCACTATTAGTTATTATATATCTTATTTAGATCGGTATCGAAAATAAATATATATTTATATAAAACAGTTTTATTCGAAAAATTAATTACTAAATGCTTCCAATTTACTTTGATTCGTGTTTTTAATGAAAGAGGATGATTTTGATCCATAAAATTACTTATAAAATCAAGTTGTTAATTTTTTCAAACTAAATAATGTTTTATTCTTAAATTTAAAGAATAATTAAAAATTAGTTTATTTTATCAATAATTATACTTAATAAACAACTTTCTAAATTTTTTTAGGTAATGTGTCATTTGAACAATAATAATAATAAAAATTAATTTTTAAATTGGAAAAAATATAAACATTTTATTATTAATGTAAACATTAAATTATCGAAGATTTTAAGAATTATAAACGTAAAATCTTATATAAATTAAAGGACGTTAATAAAAAAGTCATTAATTATAAAAATGAACATTATTTTAAATTCAACCTTATGAAATACTATAATTTTAATATTGAAACAAATTATTTTCTTAATATTATTGAAAAGATTACTGTTTCCATATTTTTCATGAGTCATGTATTTGGCTCAAAATTGAAAAAATAATTTTAACAAAAAATTAAATGAAAATATGCCTCAGATTTAATGAATTATAAAATAATCTATAATATAACAAAATAACAGTTAAATATATTTTTAAATTTTGCAAATAGTAATTTATTAGATCTAGTACAATATTTTTGTTTGATAAAATAATTTCATAACTTTATCATGTCTTTTTCTCTTTTAAAAGTTAATTTGATAAACTATTAAGAATTAAAACTATTTCTTTTGTGAAAAAAAAATATTTTAATTAGCATCAGTTCATACTCTTAAACGGTTAATATAAAATTTTCATTTTTAAAAACTGTTTGATTTATCTTGCTATTAACTGATTCCAATATTTAATTAATATTGTTTTTGAAATATTCTAGCACAACTAACCTTAAATAACATCTTAAATTTAAAAATTATATGAACATATATCTATGTACATAACTTAATATATTAGTTATTTTATTAATTATATATAAAAGAAAAAAAAAGTATAGATACTCATAATCATTATATTGAAATACACAATAGTAATTCATTATTGATTTTAATTTAGCATCAAGTCACCAAAATTATATAGCACTTTTTCAAATCATCAAAAAATAGTAGCCTTAAGAGTTACGTTAGAAAACATACTTTAAAATTTTGATTTTTTGAAAAAGGTAAAATTGGTAAAAAACCAGTAATTGCTAGGTTGATAACAATAATAGTATTATAATATTTTTTTATACTAGAAGCAAATCTTCATTTTCAAAATAGTTATAAATATAAATAAATTTAATTATTATGTCAGAAATATAAAGATTCAACTCTACTTCCAAAATATTGATAGAAGTTAAAATGGATATAATATTTAGTAAATTTAACGCGTAACATATTTTTTCTAATATGAATTATAACAATAATAGTTCTTAATTGTAAAATTCATTAAGATTCCAAAATAAATCAACTTAATGTAAAGTATTAATTCAACTTTTAATTTGCAGAATGGATATATCTACTTGAATAATTTTATAACAAAAATGTATTAATAAAAAACATATATGTTTCAAATATTTGTAATTTCTCAAATAAAAAAATTAATTTGATTTTAAAAACCAGATTTTATCAAGAAAGGGTTTTCAAATATTGATTTTAATGATAAAAATTTGCTTTGCGTAATTAAATAATTGATGTGATATTTTTCCATAATACTATTATTTTTCAACCATATAAGTTTCTCAGAATTTTAATTTTTAAGTTTACTTACAAAAGTAAATCTGATGGTAAAAATATTTTTTTAAACTAATTGCATTTCTTTAAGTTACATTATGAAATGGATAAAACTTTCTTAAATTACTTCAAATATATTTTCTCGAATGCAATATCATAATAATCGGATTTAATATATTAAACCAGATTTTCTAGTGTTTCATACCTATAAAACTGTTTATTTTTTACTGGCTTGATGTTTTTGGTTATTAAAAACGTACCTTTTATATCTCAAACAGAAATAAATAGTCATTCAATTATGCATATAATATGTAAAATTTTAATTACTATATTTTGAAAGGATGTAAACCTAAAATTCAAAAAAAATAAAGTAAAAAAACATACAATCTTATTATACATTTTTTATCAGCGATATCGCAGTTAATTTAATTTTTAAATAAGAATTTTCACAAATAACTAATAAATCGATAATTTAGTCCTACTTACTAGGTTTTAAAATTCTTTATATTTAAACATATGAAAATTTAATGAAATTGTTACTTCCTCATAATTGAAATAATTATTTAATTTTGGAATTAATGATTATTATTGTTAATTTCTTATAATATTTATTTAAAATATTTTTCTTTTACCTAATCATTATTATTTTTTATAAATTACCATGATTTTTAGTCATGAAGACAATTTTCTAGATGATATACTAAGTATAAAAAGTTATGTAATATATTAAGAGCAATCAATAGTTTTCGTATTTGATTAATTGCATTTTATTCTTATTATAAAGAAAAAACAAAATTTGCACAAATCAGTCAATAAAAATATATAAAATTATAAATCATGGTTATTATTAGGTTCATATTTTCGAGAATAATAGTAAAAATATAGTATTTATATTTTTCTTCTTTCTATAATAGCTTATCTACAATTTAAATTCATATGACTTATTCCATCGGTTTATTTATGAGTGTTTGTTTGGATTAACTCCTATATTCATAGAATTATTTCTAAAATTACTTTATTCTCTGTCATTATGATAAAAATGTATATAAATTAGAAAATTAGGTCTTTTTATAGGATTTAATTTTAAAATTTTTATATTAATTTGACAATATTCTTTTCAATACCATTTCTATAAATATGTTGTCAATTAAATGATTTTACGTTTTGAAAACAATTATACGGATCAGTGAAAATTAAATACCATATGTATTTAGTTTGTACTGATCTATATCATTTTTACATCAAAAAATAACTGAAATATAATTATTTTTGTTATTTAAAATTATTTATATAATAATTATAAATTTAATATTTAATTCATAAATTATGTATTATTACGATCAAAAATGGTAGAGAAAATAACTATTCTTTCTTGCATTATAATAAAAAATTAGATTAATAATAATTTAAAAGAAATATATATATATATTTAGTTAATTAGTTATCATAATTAGTTTCGTTGTTTTTAAAACATAATAAGAATGGAAATATAGTCATATTTCATACACAAAATTAGCTATACATCAAATTTTTTGTTTAATAACATAATCCTTCAAATCAATATCATAAAAAATGAAATTCAAGTGAACAAAAAATAAATTTAGAATTTAATGACGTAATTCCATCTTTCATATAAAACTTTTAATTTTTTTGTAAAAGGAACTACAATGTTTAAGTATAGAATCATCAAATTTCTCAACGATTAATCTTCTTTTTGTGGTTCAATACGCGTTCCGCTACTAATGACAGGATTTTGCCAATCAGATAATATATTTAAAATAGGATTTTAGGATCAGAGATAACAGATCTGTATATTATTATGCAAAAACTTTTTCGCTTTCCTTCAATTTATTGTAGTTATGAGTTTAAATGTATCCGTTACAAAAATTGTTGATATTATATTTTATTGATGCAGAAACATTGATTTGCTTGAATAAATTATTAAAGTTGTCTACATTAATAGTTTTTAAATAAATTTATGGTTTATCGAACTATACTTCCTAATAACAACAACAACTTAATTATGTTTATTTTTTCCTGATTAAAAGGCAGATAAAGCAATACTCCTCTGGTATTTCAGCCTCTTATTTGATTTTTAACAGCAACAAATCCAAATAAATATAGAAAGGTTACCTTTTTTATCATCATTATTAGTATCTAAACATCTATAGCTAACCCTATATGTAATTCTTCTATTCCAACCATTTTGATCAAAATTTTTTTCAAAGCTACAATTGTTACATATTTATACCTATAATGAAATTTTAAAAGAGTATGATTGATATTACACTCTGATATTGAAATATCAGACAGAATGTTTGATTAATTTCGAGATTAAGTGTTCTATTGGATTGTTTATAAAAATACTCTATTAGGTCTCTTTAATATCCAATGATAGTTTTGAATGCACATAAACACCTCTTTTTTCGAGTTAAATAAAACCTAAATTAAGTATTTGTTTATTATATTATGAAAATTTTGGTTATTTTTTTAATAGTTTAAGGAGATCGCAAAAATTATATAGTCGTCAAACGCCTTAATAATAATTAGTTCCTATAATCTTGGGATAAGATGATTTTCTAAGATCAAGGGTTACCTGGATTTGATTTGACAATTGATGGTATCACTTATTCTATGATAAATATTTTTGATAAATCAGTGTTGGATTAAATTATATGATGATTATTTATTAAATATAGTTGTTTACTTTATAAAAACATCTAAAATAATAATTTTTAGTATTTGAACAGTAAATTATTTTAAAAATGACCTTTTTATAAATAAATAAAAGTGAAATTATATATTATTCAAAAACTCCTAAAATAATTTGAAAAATCATATTTATTTATTTATTATATAGTTTATTTTAAGGATTGCTTTTAATAGCATAATTATTAAAGAGTTATAATCAATTTGCAATTACAAAATTAGTTATATAGAAATTTAAAAATATACACTTAGTTATCATATTAAATATCGTTTCTTACAACATAAAAACTATAAAAATTTAATCATTTTTAAAATACAAAATAAGTTATATCATAATTTAAAATAACATATACAGTAAAAGCTCTACATTCTGAATATGAAGGGACTAAAATTTTTCATGTTCAAAAATTTTTCATGGTTAAAAATATTATTTATTTTTGAACATGAAAAATCAGTAATTTTTGGGTTTTTTTTAAATCTTTCCTCTATTATTGCTGTTTTTAATTCTAATAAAAATGGTAATTTTTCGGTAACATTATTTATTATCTACTTCTCAATCAATTCTACATTAATTCATGGCATCCAAATTTGAAATATTTACAATAGAGCTTGTCAACTCTTTATATACAACTTCTTCACATACATTAGAATTTTCGGGTTTTTCATTAGATATACTTTCTTTGTGTATTTCTATAGCCTTTTTAATCATAAAATTGTCGTCTTTAGGTAAAACAAAATCTTAATATGCGGGAGATTCTGCACTTATCTTCTTCAAAAGCTATATTTTAGTGTGTTTTCGTTTTTATCTTCCGAATTATCGTTTTTTATCTTCAATTACTCCTAAGTTTGAAAACAATTAATAATACATGATGTAGATAATTTTTCATATGCTTGAATGCGCATACTAAACTAAAGTCTAACAGATTAATGTTTTTTTGAGCATTCAGAAAATTTTCATCTAAGTTATCTTGCCAAAACTAAAGCATTTTAGAAATTAAATGTTTATAGCAATATTTAAATACTTTAATGACACCCATATCTAATGGTTGATTATGGCTTGTAGTATTTTTTGGTAAAAATAAAAATTTAATGTTCGAAAATGATTTTAAAGTACAATGTACAGGTGCATTATCCATTATTAATATAAAAAATTTAGATTTTATTTTCATTTCTTCATTAATTACAAAGAGCCAATTTTCAAATATTAATCTTGTCATCCAAGATTTCTTGTCGTGTCTACAAGTGATATTAAGATTTTTATATTTTTAAAGCATCTTGTGTTTTTAAATTTACCAATTATAAGTAAGTTCATATTTTCCCCTGCAGCATTCCAACACAATAATAAAGCAACTCTATCTTTTTAAAAAAATTTGCAGCTTTTTCTATCTTCTTTTGCATAAACCAATGATTTCTTGTATTAATTCTTTTAAAAGAGACTAGTTTCATCACAGTTATATATTTTATCTGTATTGTACGAATTTATAAGATTTCTATTTTAAGTAACAGAAAAAATGCTTAAATCAAATTTAAATCTACTAGTCCAGCCTCACCAATCAAAGTTTTGTTTGATATTTCATGTCTTATTTTTTAAACAAAAAGGCAACCATTAGAAGATTTAAAACCAACAACATTTAAATCGACAGCAATTATGAGTGTCGCGTTCTTTAGATCTGTTCCAGACATCAGATACTGCAAAATTCTTTTTAAATAAAACCATTCATGTATTATAAGATCGTTTTTTTTCGTTATTCTGAAATTAATTGATCTTTCTTTAGAATCTGTCAAATAAATTTCGGAATCGGAGATTATTTTGTTAACAGATCCGAAGCTTAGATTGTAAATTTTAGCAAGCTTTCTTTGTGTAATACTACTATCACTATTTTTCATTATTATAATTTCCTTTTTATCATTATCTTTTAGCTTCCTAAATTTCTTTTTATTTGGGTTGTTCATTTTAATAGGAGTGAATTTTTTTAATTATTTTATAATTATCTTGATAACAATTATAATATAATAAATTATAAATGTAATTTTGAAAATTACAATGTTCAGAAATTAAAGATTCAAAAACCAGCAAAAACTTATTTTCGTACCTGTATTTTAATATTTTTGTTCACTTTTTACTGTTTTAAGATATTAATGTGTTAAAAAATTAAAGATTTTACTGTACATATAAATAGTTATATTTAATATCATTTCTTAAAGATTAATAAATAACTATCAAAATTTATTCATTTTTGAAATACAAAATTAGTTATATAATAATTTAAAAATTATATTTATATATATATATATAGTTATAGTTATTTTATATCATTTCTTATAGCATAATAAATATCTATAAAAATATAATCATTTTTGAAATACAAAATTAGTTGTTTAATAATTTAAAAATTATATTTATATCATATATAGTTATAGTTCTTAAATATCGTTTCTTATAACATAATAACTATAAAATATAATCATTTTTGAAATACAAAATTATTTATTTTATAATTTAAAAATTATATATATATATAAGTCATATTAAAAATCGTTTCTTATAACATACTAACTATAAAAATTAAATCATTTTTAAATACAAAATTAGTTATTTAATAATTTAAAAATTATATTTATGTCATATTAAATATCGTTTCTTTTATCATAATAACTATAAAAATATAATCATTTTTGAAATACAAAATTAGTTATATAATAATTTAAAAATTATATGTATGCAATATTAAAAATCGTTTCTTATAACATAATAACTATAAAAATATAATCATTTTTGAAATACAAAATTAGTTATTTAATAATTTAAAAATTATATTATATGTATGTATATATACATTTTTCAGTGAACTTCGTCTTTTTTTCTTTTAATTTCATCTTTTTTTTAATTTACATAATTTAAAAGCAATGAAAAAACATATATAAAAAAAGTTAAAATATCCGATTAGTAACTACAAAAAAGTAAGCAAATAATTTTATTGATGTTTGTAAGGAATCTCTGCTGCACAATTTGTTATATTTCTTTGAATGTATCTAAAAAAACCTTCACAATCTCTAGCATTAATCTCTAAAACAGCTAGATCCAGTAGATTTACTATTGATTTAATGTTTGCTACTGACAA
>CAKKLC010013850.1:24117-38479 GCA_918559645.1 Ceratonova shasta
CCTATGCACACGTGCATTATCCAAGATCACCCATATATTTTGCAGCTTCAGATCGTCGCTTAGTTTGAAGCATAATTCTTCTAAAAAGATTTTAAAAATTGAAGCATTCACTGTTGATTTTGAAATTGTCTTGTGGTAAACAATTCCGTTAACCGATAATGCTCCAATCAAGCTGACAGAACGACCTCTTATAGTGGGTACCATAACATTAGCTCTTGTCCCACAAACTGATCTTCCGTGGTTCCGTTTTAAATGCAAATTGAAACTTGACTCGTCAATAAAAATTACATTGTTTAGCTCATTCCATAAAAGAGCATTGTACCAAAGACTGTATGTTTTTCTTTGCTGTATTTTATCTTCCTCGTTGACCCTGTCTAGTTCCAAATGAACTTTTTTCATTGTAATTTTGAGATCAGATAGGCAACGGTTTATCGTTGCTAAAGAAATATCATAACCGTCACCCATCGCAGTTATAGCCTGTTGCCTTATTTCTTTAATGATAATCTGCGGGTTTACAAAAACCACGTTTTCAACCAGCTCTTTCACTTGCTCAACATTTTTTGAGGCTTTTTTGCCAAGTTTTTTATTGGGTCTGTTCTATCTTCGCGTTGATAGACAAGAGAAATGCTTTTTGCAGTGCTTTAATTAATCTTTAGCATCTCTGCAGCTTTTTTAACGTTAAATCCCTGTTCCACTATTAGATCAATTAGATTTTTTCGTAATGCTGGATTTGTAACCTGATTTTTCTTATTTTCCATTATTCAGTAAACAATATATTTATAAAAAAGACGAAGTTTAAAGAAAAAAAGACGAAGTTCACTGAAAAATGGTACATATATAAATATATAAATAGTTATTAAATATCGTTTCTTATAACATAATAACTACCAAAATATAATCATTTTGGAAATACAAGATTACTTATCTAATAATTTAAAAATTATATATAAGTCATATATATATAGTTATAGTTATTAAATATCGTTTCTTATAACATAATAACTACTAAAATATAATCATTTTTGAAATACAAAATTAGTTATTTAATAATTTAAAAATTATATATATGTCATATTAAAAATCGTTTCTTATAACATAATAACTACCAAAATATAATCATTTTTAAAATTCAAAATAAGTCATAATTATTTTAAAATAAAAAATGATATATAGTGATATTATATATTTTTTCTTACTTAGTAAATAATAATTTTAAAAATACATAATAAGATTTATAATAATTTAAAAATATAATATATTAAGTTTCCAAAATTAACATGGTAAATTTATCGATTCTATCTTTGAATTCTTTACAATGAAAAAGAATTTTGTTTTTCGCTAAGAGATCTCCTTAATTTTACAACTAAATTTGGAACCAACTATATAATTTAAAAATTTAATTACGAACAATTTGTCTCTTTCTTGAAATAGCTTAAAACCAGTAGTAGATATGGTACATCTTCTTCTTGGGATATCATTTATTTTTATTATGTCTGGTTCATGTTCTGCTTCTTTTTCTTTAAACCAATTGTGGTTTAGACTATCCTTTGCTTTTATTCTTCCACTAATATTGTAATTAAGAAATTACCTTTTTTCTAAAACTAATAGTTTTTCAATCAAATCAATCACTTCTGGGGAAATTGTTTTAAACTCGTCTATTTCATAAGATAAATTGCGAGTAAGAATGTTATTTTGAGTTTCTTCAACGGTATCATCTAAAAATGGTGAAAATCCAGTAACCAAATAGTATAATAAAACACCAAATGACCACATATCTGTAGATGTACCGATAGGTTCGAAATTAATAGCTTCTGGTGCCATAAATTCTACTGTACCACCAAGTTTCATAATAGGATCAGAGTCACATATCGTACAAGATAACGAAAAATCAATCAGTTTAATTAACTTGGATCCAATTTTTTCCAATACTATATTTTCTGGCTTTATATCAAAATGAGCAATATTCCGGTCATGAATGTAATCAAGAGCATTTAATATTTGTCTGGCAAAATTTTTAGATTCTTCTTCATTAATTATACTAATTTTCGCAAAATAGTCGAATAGCTCTCCACCTTCCAGTCTAAAAAGTAAAATATATATTTACAAATCAAGAGTCATGCAAAAGTAATTTGGCCATGAAAAGGCTTGATGTATTCGAATTATGTTTGTATGATCTACTTCCCGAAGTATTGCTATCTCATGAGAAAATATTTCTTTTGTTTCTTCTTTTCTTCTCCTAGTTATAGCTTTTCTAGATATCTTAACTGCATAAATCTTGTTATCTTCCAAATTAACACCACTATGCACAGTAGAGTGCAACCCACTAAACAATTTTTAAAAAAAATCTTTACCATCCTAGTTGTTTGATTATGTTGAAACGACTTTCGATTGATTTTATTTCAGTAAACATTCACAAAAATTAAAGATATAGATAGCAAATTACTAATTACTATGGTATATTATAATACTTTAATCCCTAATTATAATTTATTAACTCCGGATACGGTTTATTACGACTTGTAAAAGTTTTCCATGTATAATCACTTTTAAAATTTATTGCTAATAATACAAACAACATTTTTATTTAAAATCTTATTTTAAAAGCAATATTTTATAATTAATATCTTCTGACTTATAACAGTGAAGGCTACTGGAGAAATAGTAAGAAGCCTTGTTAAAAGATCTAATTTTAATCTCTAAGAATAAAACTATATTATATAATATCTTATTAATATACAATTGACAAAAGCTTATTTAAGATAAAAGTATTGATGCTATCGACAAAAATAAATTAATTTGAGAATAGGATATTTTTGGACTTTATTAAAAATTATGCTTTTAGTAGAGATATTAATTTAATATTAAAAAAAAGTAAACTTTCAAGGTATTAGTGAAATAGTGCAACAATTTTTAGCAGGTGCAAAAAAAAATGGATTAATAAAATTAAAAATAATTAAAATAAATTTTCTTGAAAAGTTATTAGAAAAAATCCTTAACTATAATGATGGAAAGATCTGTGGAGAACCTAAATAGTTTCATTTATAGTCTTCTTGGTCTTTACTTTAAGCCAATGCTTATGTTTTGTTACTATTTATATCAATTAAATAAAGTTTTAACAAAGTTTAACTTTATTGTGTTTACAATTCTTAAATTATAACTTATTCACTCTTCTGTTGATATAATAGAACGTTTTAAACTTGAATAATTTAAAAGAATGTTAATTATTTTTTAAGTTAATTATATATTTTGCAAAGGTTTAAGTTAAGGGTTCAAGTCGGTTTCACTGCAGTTTTGAATTTACATGGCGGCTTTGAATATTTGTTGTCCCCCTTCTTTCTATGGGCAAGATTTCTAAAAAACAGATAATATAAGAATAATTGTTTTACTCTCTTGATGATATGATGACATTAGACTTCACTGAAAAGTATATTTGTCCATTGTTTAATACGAAAGCCCTCTAGAACGTATTTTCAACTCGCTGTGCTATAATTAGACATTAAAACGCATGTGAAATTTGCAATCCACAAATCACAACAAATGGTATTATTATTTGATATATTATGCAAAAAAATCATCTTTAACAGATGAATTTAATTGGAATTGTAAGAAACCTTGTCGAGTGTCTATTTGTCTTAGAAAATATAGTTTTTTCTTTGACACACGTAAAAATTTTGGATTGATATTTTACAATTTATTGACCGTAAGCCTAATAATAGGCTTTCAACTTGGCAAAGCTTATCAACCGTCAGCATATTAGTAGGCTTTCCATTTATCAATGCTTATCGACCGCTAGCCTAATTATGGGCTTCTAGTTATCTACCTTGTTTATTGCTACACAGTAGGTTGTTGATGTTTTTTTTAAATGGTTACGCAGTGTCAACTCGTTTATTGCTGCACAGTGGATTTACTGTTTTCAAAGTAGTTGTATAATAACCTCTCAAAATTTGTTACCTTTAATGTAATGGATAAAGACCGTTAAGATAAAGAGTTATGTTTACATAGTATGTCAGACTATATTGGTTCTCCAGAAAATTACAGAGATGATAATAGAAGTGATTCTACTATAAACATTATAAAATGGTTGGAAATCATTGCAACTGCAATGTACTGATTCTTAAAATGAAATTGATAACACCACTGAATTAAACATCAATACATTGTCAACAAATGACAAATTGATTATTTAGGAACCTTTAAAAGGTAGTCCTGGTATAAAAATTCTAGCAAAATCAGATGAAAATGTTACGGACATTGTAACTTTATTTATTATAGATGACTTTTTGGAATATTAGGTCAAAGAATCAAATAGATATTACTATAAAGTAATTCATAAATATAAAAATATCTCAAAGGCAAAAAATATAAGCAAATTAAGTTATCAGAAATGAAAAATTTTTTAGGGCTAATTGTTTTAGTAATACAAGTAAAAAAAAAAGAGATTCCACGATTACTCGTCTACTCGTCTACTGAACTAAGCATCGTAACTCCATTTTTTACAAAAATTTATGACCAGAAGCAGATTTATGAATATACTACAGTGCTGGCACTTTTGTAATAATGAAGTTATACCTACATATTAAAACCGACTTTTTAAAGTTCAGCGAATTATAAATTATTTTAGGAGGATATTTATTGATGTATATAAACCTTATCAATAATTATTATAAAATGAAGTTGTTATTCTGTCGCGGGGAAAACTATCATTCAGAATCTAAAAAACCTTGCGAAAATTTAAAGTACGGAATACTTGTTATATCAGTCTGTAAAATTAGCACAAAATACATTTTAATTTTGATGTATGTGCTTGTCAAGGAATTTAATTTAAAGACACTATTCTAGAAGTTATTGAACCTTTTAAGAATGTTTGGCATTACATTTACAGGACAGTTTTTATAACAGTGTTGCTATAAATCTGTAATTCTCCTACAAAATAGAATACGGGTATGTGAAACTAATCGGAAAGATAGAGATTTTCTTCAATGTCTTCAAAAATTAAATCTTTCAAACGGTCAAGCTACATTACGTAGAAAACAGAATAATTATTTTCAAATATAGAATAATTCTAAACAAAATGTAAACATGAAATCGACGATACATTCGACGCGAACGATACAATCATGACGTGTAAATCAAAGATCACTTATATCAATTCGTATCATGAGTCGATAATTCATTAAAGAACTATATAAAAGGGAAACGCGCAGATAAATATCTGTCGTACTTCTCTGATTATAGAAAAACTAAGAAGTGCACCAAAAGAGTTATGGTGTTATAATCAATTATGTGATTTTTAATTATTTTAAAACGTACATATTATTGAACCGAAAGAAAATTTCTTAAACGATATTTATTCAAAATGTACCAATTTCGTGGATATTCTATTTATCGCTAACAGATTCTCAAAGTGATTATACTTCCGCCTCAACCAGCAAATCAAATACAAGAAAAGCACAGAGATCAGATCATCTAGCAAGATTATCAAATATTAAGAAGCATTAAATTATACAAAACGCCCCAAGTTATAAAAGCAAAAAGCCTCAAAAACAATGTAGAGTATGTGCATAAAAAAATAACAAGTCTAACTTATTTCATATGTGAATTTTGTAATAATCTATTACATAAGGTTAATTATTACTAGAGATAAAACACATTAAAAAAAATAATAAAATAATATTACTTGAAATTATTTTATGAATGTTAGTTTACAAGGTCCTTTATTATATAAAATAAAGTGCAAATATTAATAAAATTGGTATTCCTATAAAGTAAAAGCAATAAGCACAACACAAAATTAGCAAAAATTTAGCCGGTACTGAGATTCAATCTCCGCAAAAATAAGTCGCTACCTAGTAAATGCAAGCCTTAAAAACGAAAGGTTGATAAAGTATTATAACTATTTTCAAATATCTAAAAGGTGATTAATTTCAAGATATTGAACATGAGCTTGGTTGTCATTGAACGACTATAATGAGTTATACATTCTAGTAAGTGAGTAATGTTTTGACCAGATTGCTAAGAATAGTGAGACATTAGGTGGTTTTGACCCTAATAGAAGCAGGAAAATCGTTCAAATACACGATAGTATATTTTTCAAAAGAAAATACAAAATTGAACGTCTAATTAATGAACAATTGTTTGTAGGTGATATAGAGGAAAGGTTATATGGTTTTTATTGTAGCTGTTGCTGATGATAATGCTTGAAAACTGGTTTTCGATTATTAAGGAATAGATTATTCCTAGTACACTAATTTTTATAGATGAATAGCTAGTTAATGGTGCTGCTGTCAAAGAGATAGGTGAATACTGAATTCATTAAACTGTAAAACAATCTCTAAATTTTTCAATACTGGAGATTCGGATGTTTATACTCAGAATATATTAGGGATCTGGTATCAAAGTCAAAAGTTCCTTTGTTCAATAATAGGCATTAGTGTTGAGCAACATTTTAAATATTTATCACAGTTCATATTGAAATATAGCATAAAGAAAAAAACAATTAAATACTCTACTTTGTCTTCTAAAAACAAATAACGATTAATTATATTATATTTCTTTTGTTTTCATAAAAATTTTTGTAATGTATGATTTTAATGGATGGGGACGGACAAAAATTTTTAAAGTGACAAAAATATTATAAAATAATATTTTATTGCTTTAACTAATGAATCATATCTAGCAGAAGAACTTTTCAATTTTAGATTAAACATATATTCAAATTCTTTAACACATATAATGACCTCATCAAATTGCAAACTACTTGATATTCAAGTTTCAAACATTAAAAATGCTATTAGTGAAGTTTAAAACATTTTTTCTACATTTTTCTTATTATTTTGTAGTCTCAAGTCCAATCGTTTGGTAATTATGCCATTTTCTAAATTAAGCTTACCGTTGCAAAAATGACATTGCATATATTATATTTTTATCAGACTACTATGTATAGAAAAATCAAATGCATTGTCTTTGGTAATATTTTTGCTATTGATATCTCTTTTTTATTTTAGGTATTTTTCTTGGTCAAAAAAATAAAAATAAAAGGTAAAATTTTTGTGCCCTGCCAAAATTCATACATTAACAAATTCTTCTTTTTATATTTTTACAAATTGTTCACATCCGCTATGTAAATTCAAAAAGACAATGAAAGCGACATGAAGCCGTTTAAATCTTATTTTCAAAATAATAGTTGAATTTGAAAGTCATCACAATTTTTATGCTCTTACATTTTTAATCAAAAATGTTAATAAAAGTAATAATTTCTATTTTTTTATAATTTTCTAAAGATTTGGCAACATTTGAACGCAAATTTTGTATAAAACGGATGGTTATCTAATAAAATAATTCTATATAATTTATAACATAATCGCAATGATGAATAATTATTCTTTTAAGAAAATGTTACAAAACTTCCATATCCAGCTCCTAGTTTTATACTTAGAATCATAGACCACATGTGACTCTGAAATTTTGAAGCTGTAAATTAAATTTGTTATATGTAGAACAAAACAGATCTCTTTTATTAGCAGCTCATCTTCTAATCTAACTATTTGATTTGATAATTCTGCTTTAACTGTTTTGCAATATTTGAATAATCTGTAATGATTAACCCCAATAAAATACAACCAAAAATAACACATATATAACCAATGAAGCTATAAAAGTTGGAAATATACTTCTTTCGTTTAAAGCCATTTTTATTTTATTCTTTATGTAGTTATAAATTATCAGAGTCTCATTGTTTGTGACCATCCTTCCAGAAACGATCCTATTTTTAAAGTATAAATTGCTAATATGTATGACAACATACACTTAAGACTGATTTTAATAATTTTTTACTAAGGCAGTGGATTATATTTATAAATCGTATAATAATTTAAAGTGGGTCTACTAATATTCTTTAATCTAAAAGTTTTGCGTGGTTTAAGGACGTTTTCTAACCTTTTTTCTCCATTTTTTATTTTTTTAGTTTTTATGATATATTTCAAAATTTCTTCGATAACTTTGATAATTAGTTTTAGTTACTTCTATTGGTTTTAGTTCTTTGTTACGAAAAATAGCAATAAAAAACGAAAAATAGCTATCCTATATCTCGACCATGAAACTTTTCTATATGTATACAAATTTATTTAATTGGATAAAAGCGACAAAATAAAACAAAAATTCATGTGTGTGCTTATGATATTTGGAGCAAATTAGATAAACAATAAAGTTTTTTTTAGAACCCTACTTTATATTTCATAAAAAACACTTTTAGCGACCATTTAGACCTGTATTCAACTTTTATATCTAAATTTTTTTTCATTTGTATGGATGGCATACTAAAATTAATATTTATTGTAATTCTAAATTTTTACCAGTTTCTAATATTAGATTAAAGATATTGAATGTTTAATTAGCTTCTCTTCTAAATGTGCATTTGATATTATATGTATTTATATTTTCAACCAAGAGTTCCCATTAATAAACTTTTGAATGATTAATTCTTATAATTACTAAAAATCGAATAGCTTTTTTGTAAAAAAAATTATTCCATCTTTATATTATTCAGAAACTAATATCAGAAATGAAGAATTTATTAAAGTGAGTAATTTTAGTACATGCTTTCGTTAACATAAAAATAAAAAAATATGATTAACCGCCATACCTTTGGCTTTTTATTCAAAAAATAGCTATAAAATCATCAGGTTTATTTCTATCAGCATTATAAAAATTAATAATTTTTTACAATATGCCGGATAAAATTTGTGCATAATAGACCTATTCACGACTCCTTTATGTATCTTTTACAAGTTATGGTTTCTCAACATAAGATATAACTGAATTATCATTGCAAAACTATTTTATTGAATATTTTTTTCAATGATTTTGTATTGAATATAGCAAATCAATAAACAAGATCTTGATTTATTCTGCAAATGAGGTAGGCAGCGATTTTTAGCACGTTTCCTTGAGTCATTTTTGCATTAAACGTCAAGGGCAACTATTACAGCAAATTCTCGCAAATAGGCCGCACTCACAGATAAGCAGCAGCTATTTTTTTTTGGATAAGCTGTGACTTTTCTGCACGAATTTACGCAAAAAAATTGCAAGAAAATTGGAATTTGTGGATGGCGAAAGAAACATTATAAGTAAAAAGAGGTGGTTTTATTAATATAGAATCTAATAGTTAAGTATCCTCTTGGATCATGAAATGAGGTGACAGTAGATAGTGTTAAAAGTGGTTTTTATAAAGCACGTACTTTACATTCAAAAAGAAGAAAATTCAAATCATAAGATAGTTGAATTTACCGATGAATTGGTGGTTGACTCAGATAGCATGGGAAATACCTTGTAATTTGATGGGTTTGAATAGACATTATAACATAAATTTTTATATTATCGTAAATCCGCACAGATAATCTGCAGCGCATAATTTTTTTTAAAGAAAATTTTTTTTCTGCTAGATAAGCGGCAGCTTATCTGTGTGATTTTACGGCTTATATATCAATATGTTTGTGGGTCATGAATTTTACGGAATCCAGTTTCATACAACCCAATTACACAAAAGAACAGTCCCATTATAGCTATGGACTTGTTGCTACAAGGATAATTATTCATTATAAAACTACACATGCTGTACTCAATTTTATTTTATTAAGCTAAAAATTTTTTTGGTGTTCTATATCTTATTATATGGGATGCAAACCCCCATCACATTTAGGGAATTAAAACCTTGTTTTCTAACTGACTTTTTACCTCTTCCATGAACTTTAGAGCAGCAAACAACAAAACGTCTGGTAAAATTCACTTTTAAAAGCGGTTGGAGGAATTTTTTCTACGAAATGTCTACCAGTTAGATGTAAAGAATTTATGGTACTTAATGGTCTTCCCGCTGTAGACGAAAACTCCTTTGAATGATAATTTTTTTAAATATTACATGATAATATTTCCCCTTAATTTTGAATTATTTAAAACTTCACCCTTTTTTCCTTTATAACACAAATGCATTCCACAGAGCTTATTCCAATAAATGGATAAAGATTTTTTTGTAATATTTTTTTTCTATGTTTTATGGTAACAGGACGAATTACCAAATGCTGGTCTACCATGTCCACTCCTGCCATTGTCAAATTATAATCCTTGGCAACAATTGGCGTAGTTTATTCTGATTCTGTTTCTACCATCGTGCAGCTATGGACATTGTAGAGGAAAAATACATTTTTTTTATGGCGTCATCTCATAACCATGATTTTTTCCTTTTTGTAGGCTTAAGTGTATTCACGAGTAACCCTTTCCCGAAAAGATATATAATTTGCTACTCCTTTTTGCCTGAACCCTAGTTTTCCAAATGTGTCAGTTTTATTTGTGACTAACAACTCTGATAATTCTGGCTAAAAATAAAAGTTGTCTGTTGACAGAAAGTATTTCTTATTTAGTAATGGTTTCATCAGAGACATATGCACTTTCAAAGAGACTAGAAGTTGTCTGTATCTCTGGTTAAAAAGAGTATTTTTGCTGTACAAATAATTGTGGACCAATTTTATCCTGAGTTGAATTCACATAACATTGATGTCTTCAAGCTGAATCTTTTTATTTTGAGTAGCATGTATTGGATTTAGCCTAGACTTCCTTTGTATGATATTAGATTTTCGTCTATGGTCACATTTCTAACAGGGATATATCCTTGTTTAAATTTATTCTCTATGTATTAAAACATAGACCTTATTTTGTTCAATTTTGGATTTAGGTGTGTCAGTTAGTTTTATTCCTGTTATTGCTAAAATTCAAAAAAAATGTTTTAGCAATTAAAATCGCCTGTATGAAAGCGTAAGTGGAAAAATTGGAGTTTTAAACATTGGCTCTTTGGCCCAGTATATGTTCTCTTATGATTTCTGTACCACACTTTGTAATCAAATAATTGAAAAAAATATTCTCATTCAATTGATTGATGTTAAATGCGACAAACTTATTAGGCTTATCGAAGAATTTAGAGTAGAACTGATAAATTACTTAGCAAATATGTTTGTTTGATCAACTATAAGTTGCATCAGTTCGTCGTATAAAAAGTAATTGAAGAATTTATATTATTCCGTACAATTAGTGATGGTTTTAGGAAAACCTGAAGTTGATGTAAATTAAATGCTGGCTGCAAAACATCTCCTTCAAAACTTATATCAATTTGCTTTTTAGCTCTTTTACAAACGTCTTCTATTTCATTTTCATCTTCATCGTGTGAAGTAGAAAAATCCTTAATTATTGTGGTCTTACTTCCGGAGATGCTAGTATTTTTATATTCACTCTCACTTGACATGATAGAACACACAAAAAATCCGTTTTTGATTTAACACAAAGTAAACTTTGAAAAGTCACTTGTCATGCATATAAAAAAGATTTCCCTATAATAATAAGTAAAATGTGCAGTTTTTATAGAATACACAGTACACAAAGGATTAAAAAAAGTCACTAAATGTTACATGAAAATAACTTAAAATATTGTAAATATTTATATACAACCCATAAATAATAAACAAAAATAAAAATTGTGCCGTCAAATAAGATTCACTAAAAACAACATAAAGCAAGGCTATTGTTATAAAAACCGTCCAACTTGCAAAAAAAACAAATGAATAGTAAAGTAATTTATATAGCATAGACAATAAACATGAATACATCAGACTACTTACACTGACCTTGAAAAACTAAATGAGATGATGCACTTTAGAGTGATAATAATGATTTCACGTATCGCATACCGTATGCAGGTATGGGGTATTTATATTTTTTACTTGAACGTACGTAATTAGAGTTGTTGCGTTCGGGCGATAATATAGCCAACGTATCACGTACGTTCGTATGGGTAGGGCCTTTAAGATTATATTTATCTGTAATCATAAATTTTAAATATAGTTTTTTGTCTTGCATTACATAATAAGTTATGTTTAATTAATTAAATAATTTATAATAAATTTATAAGCCATATTATGGAATTAAACTTTTACTGCTAACTAATCAAGAAATTAGCTGACAGGAATTGTCCCTCTCTCAAATGATTAAAAAATTTACAAATGAACCACAAACAAACACAAACACAAAAAGGAAAAATTATAATATATTTCTATGGTTAATTAAAAAGAAAAGTGAAAAAAATTCAAACCCTACAATTTAAAAATAACCTTGAATCTATTAACTCAAATAGAAAAATGCAACATATGTTATTAAATACGAACATAATGATCACAGTTCATAATGAATAAGAAATGATGTTATTAAAAGTATTTAAGTAAAATCGCTACATAATAAACGTTGAAAGCTATTATTTGAATATACTAACAGAATTAAATAATTAAGAAAAAAAGAATCTACAGAGTATTTAACATTAAAAAATCTACATAAAGAAGTGAGAAGAATATATTTTAGCAGAAAATTTGATGATGGATTTATTTAGTATGTCTACATATAATGAGAGAAAAAGATGAAATTTTTAAGCAAGGTATATATTAAAATAAATGTGTTTGATAATAATATTTAAGATTTGCCGAAAACGTCATTTACGCATCGGATACTTGACTTTCAATAAATAGCCTAAAGAATTCAAAAAATTTTATATTTTAAGCTAGAAAAAAAATATTTTCTTTTGTCTTATTTAATGGCAAAAAATCATATAATTTTTATTTTTAGTTATTTGTATTTCTATAAAATAATATTATTAAAATAAAATAATAATAGTCTAACCCCGCTTTTGGGAAAAATTTAATTTTGGAACACCTCGCTTTTTGGGACACATTAGGTTTTATTATATAAATATATAGGAACAAAGCTTTAAATCACGTTTAAACACCCCACTTTTTGGGGCAGATAAAAAATATTCCCTTTTTGACTTTTATTTTTATAACCATTTTTTTGTTAAAAACAATGCCGTGGCTTTAATATAAATTGCCTTGATCATTGTAATGTATTGTTTATTTGAAACCGCTTTTAAAGTAAAACTTAAAATAACCAAATTAAAAGAAAACTTACATTTTTAGAAAAAAGGAAATCGAGAAAGAATTTATAATTGTTAAATTATCAACTCGGAGACTATCGTAAAAATAAAAAACCAGCAAAAGTACAATTTCAAGGCTAGTTTCTTTTATATGTTCATCTAAAAAACCAGCTACTAATACAATTCTCAACGAAAATGAAGAGGGCAAAGAAGATGTTTTGCCGACTACATCTAAGATTAGGGAATTAGATACGATGGTTTTTGAAGTTTTTTTGAAATTGCGTCAAAGTTTTATCGGTGTAAACAGCACTGTACTAAAAAAGATTAGATTAATCGTTGCTCGTAAATTGGAAATACCAAATTTTAAAGCTTCAAATTGATAGGTAGCCTGTTTTGGATCTAGACATCAACTCGAGTTTAAGCTGATTTCCGGTGAAGTTAAATCAGCTAATCATAGTCAGATAAATAATTTTGGGGACCTAATTAAAGAAAAATTAAAAATTTACGATATAAAAAATATTTTTAAATGCGATGAAACCGGAATTCAGTAAACAAATCTACCTCATAAAAGCTATGTTTGAAAGAAGATAACTGTAAAGCAGTGATGCCCAAACTTATTTTTACCTCGGCCAAAAAATTAAATTTAGATTATTCGGCGGGCCAAAAAAATTTTTTTTTATCATATTAAAAAGTATTAATGCAAATAATACAAAAGATTGAAATTAAGTATAACTTTATTTTATTACTGATTAAATTTAATTAATTTTTAATTCAGTTTTGTATAAAATTAAAGAAAAATATATTATATTTAATTGTGGTGCGATGGATGAGCTTGGATGGTAGATGCCAGTTTTGTAATATTTGGTTCAATTTTTGATGTTGCAATTCTTAAAATTTCTTGCTAATGTTTATCTAATAGTTTGTTTCTGTTGTTCGTTTAACCATTTTTCATTTTTGAATAAGTTAGCTCGCATATGTATGAACTGCCAAAAATTGACAACATTTTTGATGCAAATATTTTCAAATTCGGAAAATCTTCCTTCGATAGTCCTTGATAAAACTTTATCAATTTTTTTCAGTGAAACTTACTTTCAAACTATTGGTACTCTGTAATTGGCACAGCTCAAGATGTACATCTGAAAATGCTTCATCCACGTCAAATGTAAATGGATTTTCAAATAGTGCTATTTCATTTGATATGTTGTCGAAATCCGTAAATCTTTCTTCCATGTTTCTTATCAATATATTTATCGTATCACTTAATATATATAATTGGAATATTAGCTTTTAGTTCACCGTATTTTTTTAATAAATCACAAATTTTGAAATGCTGGAAATTATTCTCAGATATTTGTCTGTGAAATAGTGTTAATGTTGTTGAAAAGCCTTGCACGTTTGAATATA
>CAKKLC010013859.1:4494-20122 GCA_918559645.1 Ceratonova shasta
TTAAAATAATTTCTTAAACTTTTATTCGATTTGGTAGCAGTGAAATTATATTTTTAAGAATATTATTTGCCAAGATTCCATAGAAATTGGGTTTTTTTATAATCATTTTTTGCATAAGTTGGAAATCCAATAATTTAGTGGGATAAAACAAAACAAAACGGGTTTCAATTAATTAGGTAGAATTAAAACATAAAATGAAGTTGTGAAGAAAAGTATGAAAAAATAATATAAACTTGGTTAGTTATTATATATTTTATTAAAGGATAGTTGAATAAGCTAAATTTGTTTGGACCTATCAAATTTCGATCTTGTTGGCATAAAGCATCAACTTTAAAACTTATTTACTGGTATAAAATCTTCATTATTTTATTTGATTCGTTTTGTTCTGTTCTGTTCTGTTTTGGCTTATATAATTGCATTTTACATCTCGGATGGATGCAGTTATTACCCGTTATTTTACACAAAGTAAAAATTTGCAATATATACATTTTGGATGCATATAACTTGTGATTATGTAATAAAATTTAGAAGATGAATAACTTTTTTGTTCAGTAACAATCATTTTTACTGTAAATCTTTGAGATTACTCGATGATAGGTAAATTTAATAATAAGGTTATAAACCAGTGAGACTTTTAATTGTTTTTATGGAAATTAAATAATAAATGTATATTTATTTTAAGTATTTTTCAGCTTTCATGAAACTCAATCGAAAAAAGTATTTTTTTAAACCAATAACAAAATCTGTTTTTTTATGAGAAACAGAGAATACATTTTAAATTTATTTTTTTTATATTTGGTTATTATTAAATTTATTATGATGGAATAATTGTAAATCTTCATATTTTATTAAGGTTTACATTTGAAATTAAGTGCTCAAAAGTATGGATGCTTCTACAAATTTAAAATACGAATGAAGTGTGGTTATAAAAATAGATGTTTAAATCTTAAGGTGAATATTTATTATAAAAACTCAAAAAAGTATCCTCAAAATATATTTTTTTTCATTTGAATGTTACATTATAATTATAAGCATTAAATTTGAAAATATGAAAAAAGTAGAAATACTACCCAAAAATAATTTTTAACTATTTTTAAATTTAAAAATCAATTCTACATTTCTAATTATAAAAATACTTTATTTCGCCAACGATTTTAGAAAAAAAAATTATAATTTAATTTATATACCAATACTCGAATTTAATAAGAGATCGAATCTAAGAATCAGTTGTTAACTGTCATATTTGCCTATAGATCTAGATTCCGTAATTAACTATATTTCTTTTTACAAATTATATAATATTTTCAATATATTTGTCAGACTTGACCATCTAAAATATTAATAGTAAGTAATATCTTTATTTTTAGTAATTATAAATTTAAGAAATACTTGGAACTGAAGATGACTCAATTGATTAATAATGATCAAATATTCAATATTGATATAAAATCATTTATCACATATAAATTACATATTTTGTACTAAAATTGAAGGAACATTTAAACTATCTAATACTAAAATATTCATACCGGTCAAAAAATAATTTTAGTATATATTTATTAGCTTCATAAATTTATTGATTGATATTTATCTTCTAGTATTACTGAGTATTTATTTCTTCATAGAAGCTATCTTATATATTTAATAGTTCTGATAAGGAATTAAGATTCAAATTTTATCAGTATCTTAAATATTTTTATCTATTAATAGATCATAAATTTTCTTTATATACTTTTTAATGTGTTTCTTCATAATTTAATATTTTTTCATTTATTATATAAGCAATTTTTTTATATGTTTCATTAAACTTATCAATATAAAATGTTTATAGATTTTTCTTTAATTAAATTGACTATATTATACTTTTTTCTTTCAAATCCTTTCAAATTATTATTTTATTGATTAAAAAATCAATTATATTTAAGAAACTCCAATCGTACTATTATAAATTTATGATACAGTCCAGTACACGCAGAATAATTATTAGCTTGTATTTACGTATATCTAGAAATTGTGATATTTGAGTTTTATAAATCACCTAGACATTATTTGTCCTATTTTCCTTGCAAAATTATTTTTTTCTTTCCATTAAGACGTAAAAACCGAGTTTAATTTGTAATTTTTTTTATATCACATTAACATTATTTAAATATTTTGGATCAACACGCAAGTTTTCACCCCAGAAAATAGAAAATTAAATTTTATTTAAATCAATGATTTCTTCAAAGTTTCCACGACAAATATTATTTTTAAAAATAAATTTGTTTAAAGATTCTGGTATAGAAATTCTATTTAAACCTTTCATCTGCTTTATCAGCAATTTTATTTTCTTCCAAGTAGATTCGATTGTTTGCATATTTGATTGGGAAATCGGATCAACGAAATTTTGCGTATGATTAACCATAAAATGCTCATAAAAAAATTTCCTAAATTCTAATAAGCTCTCCAACTATCACTGTGAATAATAGATCCAGTATGGCAAACTTGTTGAACTATGGAACCAAAGTATTTCGAGTTCGATCATCAACAACTTGTAGAAAAACTTTTCCAGTAGAATGTGCAGTGTCTTAAATGCCAAAAACCAAAAAAAATGTTCAGGTTAGCGTCTGACGTGGTTTTTGGGCTTATATCTAAATAAACTCTCATTAATTTCACAGACCACGTCGTTTCCGCCAAGTTGAAATGGGATTAGTGTAAAATAATTTCTGCATAGGGAACGGAGTTTAAAAAAAACACGTTGTAAAGTTTCATGTGAACAATTAACTTCAGTCAAAATCAAATTCATCGGCGTGTTATTAAACCATTTTCACAAAATTTTTGTTAAATCATATAGTTGAATATTAAAATCACTAAAAAAACTGTTTTTACTCACTGTAATATATATTTTATATTTCAAAAAATTTTTGTTCATGCATCTCCTTACAACACCATCTGAATTTCTTTTGTATTTAACAAAATTAAGCATTGAGTAACAGTTGCTACAGGGTTTCATGGTTGGAATAACACCTTTTCGTTTCCAATAAGCTAAAGAATTTTGAATTGTGATTATCGCTTCTAAAATTTCTCGTTGCATTGGGTGTATAGTTTTTTTATTTTAATATTTTTTAAATTATAAAAATCTTGAGATGCTTTCGGAAATAATAAAAAAAAAACTCTATAAAAAAAAAGACAGTTTTAACTCAATTTTTTTTTATTTTATAGACAATTATATGAATACAACACAATATTTATTGCTAATAAATTACATAAAGCCAACATTTTCTTTATTTAAATGTAAAATCATACATATAAGATTATTTTTAAATTATAATGATCGGTAAATTCCAATAAATGTATAGTTAAATGAAAATATTTGCTTATTTATAATTATTTCTAGTAAATAAAAATTGGCTCTTTTATAATTTTAAATATCAGGCCAAGTATCTTTAAAATGCGTAATAAAGATGAAATAATTTATTTAAAGTTTTTCAAGTGTAATTGTTTATCAGAATCTATGTTTAATTTAGAGTTATTTTTTTAAACTATGTAAGTAACATAAAAATGTAAGAAATACGTTTTTTAACGTCAAAATTATCCAATATTTAATTCTATATCAATTTAATAGCTGAATTTATTTTGAAATAGAACCATAAGAATAATTTGTTTTACAAAAATCTTAATTTTATTAAAAAATAAAAATTTATTTTTTGGCGCTTTATTTTAACTTTTACAGATTTTGGGGTTTTTTTAACTGATCGGAAGTTTCTTATAGAATGATAGTTTATAATGAGACGTGCTACACTCAACTCAAAACAACATATAGCATACTAATAACATTATTTTTTACTGACTTTTCTATCATCTGCTTTCTTATTAAACAAACTGCATAAATTATCTGTTCATTCGATTTATTTAGTTAAAAGGTACTTAGCTTGTGAATGGCGGTGGTTAATAGCAAAGTTTATCATCAACTGGTATCAGGTGGCAATTTAAGAATTAATTTTGATAAACTTTTAGCAACAGTAAGTTGCTCAATCAATTTTATACAAAACCAAGCATAAGTGACTTTCTTATCTATTTGTTTAAAGAATAATACATAACAGTTTAAAGAAACTTAATTAGAGACGATGTAATAATTTTTTTTACCAGATTTTGTCTCTTTTTTTCGACTCAAAATGATATATCTGTTTAAAACATAAAATTATTCATGCCGGATATGTAAAACACATGAATACTGGTTATTTTACTTAGTTCAATGTGTTTAAAAACATTCTGAACTTTACCAGTGTGAAAAGTCGAGATTATTGAAAGATCTTAGTTAGTTTCATTTGTTAGCCATTGATTTTTCGCAATATTTTATAAAAATTTGACACCCAGTTATTTTCTTTTTATATTTAATAGGATTTTTTTCTATTCAATTGTAGTCGAATTGAATCATTACTGTTTACAATTAGTTATCAAAAACATTGAAGATTGTTGTAATTATCAAAATAAACAGCATAATTTTTCTTAAGTAGATTCCGTAGCAAATTCATTATAATTATATATTTTTTGAGATTGAACTTAGTTTTTTTAAATTTTCTTAAGTAGAATCCGTAGCAAATTCATTACAATTATATTTTTTTTAAGATTGAACTTTATTTTTTTTAATACAGTTGTGGTCTTATATGTTTAAATTCATTCAAAATATAACTGATAAAAAATTATAAATATAGTACGATCTTAACACAATTCAAGATCTTTTTAGTGGTATTTACTGTTTCAGAGCTAAAGGCATGCCGTTTTTCTTACAAAATAAATTATTAATTATTAAATTCAGAAATAAAGTAAATTTTAGCTTTTTATAATTAAAATCTTTCCACCTTACTAAATAATTCAATATTCTTAAATATTCTTCTACTTCATTTCTTGATATAAAACATAAATATATATATAAATATATATACATGCAATAGCTTTTCATATTCAATTTTATTTTTCTTTAAAGCTATTCTTCCACCTCGACTTTGAATAATGTTTATCCGCGATAGTACTTCTTCTTGTTGCAATAAACGAATGAAACGTGCCATATTTGGGTGTGCAATGTTAGCCCTGTTGTTTAAACTTTTATGAAAAGCTTAAACTCCATTATTAGTTCTGGGTAATCCTTTTAATACTCTACCTTAACAATTCCATATATTAAAATGAATATAGAAGCCTTGTCAATAGTACCTAAATATGTTTTTTCATAATAAATTATAAAAATTTTTAATTTTTCATATAAGTTTTGTTCTCTTATCATGTTGATTTTATGCTCGTAATATTTTAATATTTTTTCAGGATTAATATATAATAGATTCAAAACATTCTTAAGAGACTTAATATTTATATCATTTAGATAAAAATTTTGTAAATTTTATTTCTGTATATTTCTTCAGAATGATTGACCATAATGAAAAATACAGCCGTTTACAACAGACTCTTCAAATATTAATGTTGCAGCATTGATCCCAGTCATTTCGAAAACTGTTACAATTATTTGAGGTTTTAAATTGGTCATTTTTTTATCTTAGTAAAAACTTTTTTGTATATTCTTTAAATTTTATTATTTAATAAAACATATATTAAAGGTATTATTGTATCAAAGCAAAAGGAACAAAATTAGTAAATTTGATAAAATTTATTAGGAAAAGTCTTAAATGTACCGTCTAATAATATAGTATTCACCCTTTTTATCAGTTCTAAATTTATTTCTGAAAAGAATATAATAAAACGATCATTATCATTTATACCACTGTCGTATTGTAAAAATCTTATTCCTGATAAAGTATATCGCAATATTTCGGAAATGTCATGATCATCATTTTGCAGTGGATAAAGAAGGTTATTACAAGTACGCATTATTTTATCCCTAAGTGTACTATGAAGAGGCATGACTTTTATTTCATTTTCATTCAAATTGGCTGTAGAACTTGTATTAATATCAATTGTATTTTCACTTGCACTCATTGCTCTTGTCATCATATCATTTTTGGCTTTTAGCATATTAATATTAGCAATATCGTCTTCAAGATTATGTGGAGCGTATTTTACGATAGCACTATCTCTTTTGTACCAGATTCGTCCCTTACAGATTCTTATTCTGCACCTGTATCTAGTTTCATCGTTCATAGTATTTCGAAATTATAAATAAAGTCTTCATATATAAGAACAGGCTTGTCTCTTTTACTTTTAATAAATTATATAGGGGTTTTTAAATTTGTAATGATAAATTATTTAGGCGAAAAAACGGTTTACGCTGATAAAATATTATAAATTAAGTACGCTCTCAACACTATTCAAGATCGTTTTGGTGGTATTTACTGTTTAAGAGTGAATAGCCTTTTCAAAGCGTTAGTAATTCATCAATCACTACTTTTTGCTATCGTGAATGAATTATCAATAATATGGAAATAACAGCTCAAAAATATGGTTTTATCCATGTGCTCCCGATTCTTCGATTTTCCGTTTTTTTTTCTTTTCTGATATTTTATTTTGATAAAAATTACTTCGTAATTAATTTTTGTTACAAATTCTTCGATGCAAGAAAAAATTACAAAAACTCAGGTGAGTTTTGATAGAAAATGAATAATTAATTAAATAAATTTTATTGCATTTGATGAACCTTCCATTAATTCAGACAAATTAATTATTAGTTAAACATAATCCGTTTTGATTCTCATAAGCCTTTCATCTATCTTTATGTATATTCTTCTTCTTATTTTAGGTTTTCCCCAATTACTAAACGCATCACTTCTAGTTCATTTTCATGATGTGTTTTTCTCAATATATCGATGATATGGTATAATTTTAGATTGATTTTATTAATTCCTTGTTAAGCTACGATTTGATTACTTCAGCGTAATTATTAGTACGAGGATAGCTATTTCCTTAGTAAGACAAAATTCTATGATTAAAAAATATAAAGTTGTTATTAATCCAGCTGGTTTCTATATAAATAACAAAACTGTTCACCTGTTTATTTTTTGTAAAAGCAAGTGCTTTGAGAATGCCCCATGCTTCATCTATAATAGTGAGTGCCACAAATGGTTGAGCTGTAACAATCCTTCAAAACCTTATAAATTCTATTTCATCGTTGTATAGTCCCCGCAAACCCAGGCATCCATTTTCTGCCGAATAGTTTGAGCAAAGTGAAAATAACATCCCTTGATAGACGAAAAAGGAAACTTATCGTCTAATACTCTAAACATTGCATATTCAAAATCTATTATTATGTTGATTGGATTCAAAGTGAGAAGGTTTTGAGATAGTCTATTGTTGATGAAATAAAACACTCTAGAATATATGGCATGTGTTTTGTTTTCTAAAAAAGCGTAACAAATAACAAAGTTTGTTGTTTAAATGCGATGTAAACAATATAAAGCTGATAAAATAGCGATAAAGAGCTCTTAAATGTGCCATCCATAAGCAGAGTATATTGGGCACCTCTCATAACCTTTTTTTTATAAAATTGATGTCACCAAACAACAATATTCTTGATTCCATATAATCGTCTGCTATCAAAAATTCCAGATTTTTAATGGTTTTTGTATATCTGTCATCTAAATTAAAACCAAACGGTCACGAAAGAGCATTATATGTCCCCTTATAAAAATCAAATGTTGTTTTTACGGATGTTAAAGAAGGTATATCCTTTAAATTAATTATATTGGCCTCTTTGTAATTGTATTGATTCACGTAAAGCATGGTCATACACACTTTTACCGCCCTTAAATGGGCTTTCTTCCACAATCTCTTTCATAAGTTTTTTCAATTGTATTCTAGTTCTTTCAGAATGCTCAACTAGATGATTGTGGCAATTTTTAAGCTTTTAAAACAACCATCCTTTGTTATAAGAGTAACAGTACCACTTAAGTTTAGACGTTTCCAATACCGCTTTACAGTGTCCTTGCGACCATATAAACCAAATGAGTATCTATTAATAATAGGTAATGACATGTCTTTATTTTTGTAATCCATTGTATGGTATGTTTGCTGTGATCCATTTACGGGCGTTATTTTTATTTAAACATAAAACTGTTTTTTTTTAATGAATAAATAAATTATAGCTTGAGATTCAAAAAACCGGTAATTCGAAACCGGTAATAAACAGGTTTCTTCTTATTGAAAGATTTTTAATCATTTGCTAACTCTGAAAGAGCTGTGTTATTAAAAATTTGTAAACATCGTATCAGAATCAAGAAAGGATCAATAATCAAAATACGATTGGTATACGATTTGGGTAACATGTGATTAGTACTTAAATGGATCATCATTTACAATTTCTTTACTAAACTTATCTACAAAATTATAGTGACAGTAAATTTTATTTTACCAACATTTTTGTTACTGAAGTATCTTAATCTTTGTTTATATTCGTAAATTTGCAAAAAAATTGACGAAGACAATTTTTAATCTTTTTACAATTGATTGAAAAATAACAATTTTATAATTAACAAATAGTTCGAATTATTCAAGAGGGTTATTTGTCGCTGATATTTGGTCTTTAAAGGATTCTGACTGTAAAATGTAGTTATTATATATTTTTTGGTAACTAATTTAAAAAAAGCTACTTCTTTATAATTATTAACTGTTGAATCACCCTAATAATCTACAATCGATCGGTCTTGTTCAAACTTACTCGAAATATTACCTGAACTTTCAAAATAAAAAATATCACTTTTATTAGAACTGAAATTATAGAGTTTCCCTATCAAACCTGTCATTTTCCAAAAAAAAACTCGTCAAAACATTACAAATATTTATTTTCTATTTTTAGTAGGATGGAGACAATATTAACGGTGAACAAACGAACAGACGCCAAAAGAAGATATGAAAAGAATTGTACAATATCATCAGGAAGGTATAAAAACCTAAGCCATTTCCGAAATATTAAATTTTCTAAGGACAACAGTATGATCTGTTATTTTCATTTATAAACGAACTGGACAACCTAACATTTTAAATAAAGGACCTTATAAAAGAAAAATTACTAGTCAAAGATTAGAAAATTGGTTTCAAAACATGCGTTGATCGAAATCCAATTAACACTTTGAATAGTCTTGTGTCAGAAATTTAATTTGGAATGTAACAATTTGATAGATAATAATAAAATTGATCGTTGTTTAAAAAATTATTATTACAGTTTAAAACAAATTCCACTCGTGTCAGAACTTGAAAATTGTGAAAGGACTATTAATTTGCAAGCGGAATATAGAAATGTTTTTTATTGTTAAGTGTTTCTCTCTAGAAGAATATGAATTCATTTTTATTGACGAATGTGCTTTTGACGTTAGCTAAATCAATAAATATGGAGTATATTGTGTTGGTTCTTCGTTTTATGTGATAACCGATGAAATAAAAAGCAAAAAAATTTCAGTAATTGCCGAGATGACTAAAAATAAGATCTTTGATAACGTTATAAATAATAATTTTGTTACAGGATTGGATTTTAAGAATATTTACTAGGTTTAAGGAGCGTAATATCTATTTTTGGTGACAAAAAAGTCATTGTTGTGATGTACAATGCAAGAATACATAATTCCAACACTATTTCTACAATTATTGAAGGTCTGAATTTTGAGATTTTTTACCTGCCACCATATTCACCAATTTTAAATCCTATTGAAAACTGCTTTTCAAAATGGAAAAATTATAAAGTGAGGTAAAATGTTAAAAATGAAAATGAACTAATGGTATATATTCAAAACACGTTTGAAATTACAACGATTTCAGATTGTAATGGCTATGTTTGAAAGATGTTAGCGTGCATTGAAAAAGCAAGAAATATGGAAGTTGTGATAGAATAAATTCTTTAATTGTTTATATATAAAACATTTAATTGCTTATATAAATAAGCAATTTATAATGTTTTTACGAGTTTAATACGGAAACCTTATAATATATTTTATAGCAGCTTTTAATTCAGTTTTTGTTTTTTTTTATTTTAATTTTAGTTTTCCAATTAATGGTAATATTTATTGTTAATATGAAAAAAAGAAAAAAATATGGAGAAGAAAAGAAAGAACTAGCAGGCAACAAATTATTGATTTATTTTTGTTCATAATTAAAAAATTATGAATTTTATGATTAAGTTCTGTTATTTACGAAAATGTTAAGAAAAAAACCAAAAACACAATATTATAAGCAGAAACAAGAATTGGATGTAAAAAGCTAATAAAATATAACACATTGTTTTATAAACCTTGTAAAAATATAGCCAAAATATAATATTACGTATTATACAGGAAAACGGTTTAAATTTTATTTGGGATTCGGTTTTTTTTTAATAACATTAAATATAAATAGTATTATTTTTAACGATATTTGTAGTGTAAAATTCGTATTTTTTGAATTTTGGATTGTAAAAGTATGATCTAAAGATGAATAATAATAAATTTAACGTTTAAATAAATATTTGCATCATAATTGCTTTTTAAAAAATTGAACTAGAATGATATAAATTCAAATTTTAATGAAAAGTAACAGAATAATGGTAATTTAAATCTTTGATTTCAGTTCAATTATGAAAATAAATTTTAAATGTTGATATAATTTTTGACTTATCGACTTTTTAGTTTCCTATAAATATTAAAAAAAGCACCATTTACATTATAGTTTAAAAATTTATAGCTACAAAAACGATTATCAGCTATTCGGGCTAAACATTTGTTGTGAAAATAAAAAAAATGCATTTTTTACGATGTTTTGCTCATCAACAATAAATAATAAAATTAATTATAGATGTAATTAAAATATTTTGTGGATTGAAAAGAGATTACAACTTTGAGAATCTCTTAAAAAACCAAGAAATGTTTTATTCATATATATAATACCTAGTACAATATGTTTTATATATTGTATGAAAAAACAGTCAATTTATTCTAAAATTATTTTTTAATTTAGTAATTAATTTCAAAATAAGTAATATTTTAAAATATTAAAGTTTTTTTATGCTATCAACATAAAGTCAAAATCTATAAGAATTTATAAAAATTTTTTTACATCTAAAACTATTTTTATATACTAGTTAAGATTTAAATTAAAACATTAATTTGAAGTAATAGTTAACATTCTAAAAATTATTTTATTTAGATAAAATGTTTTATATAAAATTAGTAATAACATTTATCAATAATTATCAAACTAAAACCTGAAGAAATGTAATATATGAAACCAATGGAAATAACGAATAAAATTAATTTTAGGTAAAAAATTAAATGTTGTTTAAATATATAAACATTTTGTATTCTAAGAATAATAGGTAATGTTTTTAGGAGTTAATATGTTCACTTAAAATTTCAATGCTCTAACTGGAATAGATTCTATAACTAAGGTGTACTTACCTATTATATAGGAATTAGGTTCACTTATTAAAATATCTATATATAATCGCTTATTTATATGGGATACGGAGTCATATAGGAGAATTATTGGTAACATAGATATCTTAAATAACAGTTTATTTTTGAATAAAAATATTCTTAACAATTTAATTAATATATTTTAAAACTTCTGTTTACAGAAAATATATTAAAAATATAATAAGCAAAACTTAAACTTGCACACTTATGTAATTACCATAAAAAATTAGTTATAAAAGTGTCATATAGTTAAAAAAATTAAAAAAAAATGTTTTTCCTGAAAGTAAATTCTACTATCAAAATTTCATATTTTTAAAGTTTAATTATAATTTTGAGTTTTGTATTTTTCTTTTGTAAACTTCTTATTTAGGCTATTATTTATATGCTCTAAATCTTTTTTTTTTAATTTTTTTATCATGAATCATCACCAAATTAGTAAATGAAGGATTTCCTAACATATTATTTTCAATTAGCTATTATCATTAAAAATAGAATTTTTCCAAGTCGATAAATTTTTTTTTTCTATAATACTAATAAATTATATTCTAGCATATTATAAAAAAATCAATTTATCAATTCAATTCAATCCAGCAGTTATTAATCTAGTTTTTAAATAAGTATAACATTTAATCAATTATGAAAAATTTTAAACACTATTTTCCAATTATATAATGTGGTTTGATCTATAGTATCTTTTTTTATATTCAAAAGCTAAAAATCTCTCTAATAAAATGAATTCAATCGTATATTGTTAGGAAACCACTAATTAGACAATTTTAAAGAAATTTTTTTTATATTAATAATAAATTGATAAATATTAAAAAAAATGATTTTTTAGATAATTTAAAGTTGGAAAAATTAAAATAAACATTTTAAGTTGGAAATATTAATATAAAAATTTAAAGTTGCAAAAATTAAAATAAACATTTTAAGTTGGAAAAATTAAAATAAACATTTTGATTTTTCCATTTATTCATTTTTTTTAAATATTGTCTGTTTAATTTCTCATTGAATATACAAATAATTGTAAAAATAAAAATTTTCAAAATATAACGGTAATTAGTTTCTTTTTATAAATATTCCTTTGTTTCTAAGTATGATCTTTGTTCAAATACTACTTATATTTTTATTATAAATTTTGTTCCCCAAATTCAAAAAGATTTATTTGGATGAACTAATTCCATTATATGGATTGAAAAGTATAACCTTTTTCATTTCCATATCGATCAAAATCAAATAAATTCAACCTTACGTATGTAAAAACTTTTATAAACATCTAAAAATTATTGTTTGTGAATTACAAAAAAATATTTAAATATGCATCCAGTTAGTCTGTTCTAGATTGCCATTTTTTTTGAATATGTTAGGATTCCTAATACGACATAATACTAACAAATAAGAATGAAAATTACTTCATTTTAAACAGAAATCATAATAAAGATTGCCTTTTTTTATTGCAAAAGAGTATACACTAAAATCTCGTATGTAATTCGCGCCTTTTACGAAAAAAAAGATGATTTTATTTTTAAAAAGTTTGCTACAGCTTATACACTAGATCAGAAGGCCATAAAATCACGTATATAAGTCGTGGCTTATAAGAAAGAAAGTGGAATTTTATTTTAAATTACGGAGTGCGGCTTATATTCGATATTTTAGGGTATTTTAATAATACATATTTATTCAAGAAAACAATATTAGGTAATTTACAGGGTTTTTACATCAAAGTAATACATTCTTAATTTCAAATTCATTTCTCTCCATTTCAAATTCCTACAAAAAAAATCATTCAAAATGAAAATATTTAGGGAAAAGCAAACAAAACCGAAAACAGTCGAAATAACATATCTTACAATAAAATAACGTTAGAAGATAGACAAAGAATTGTAACCACATTGGAAAGTGGATCCTAATTATTTTTCGTTTCTAAATATGAAAATCTCCGTAAAACAACAGTAAGTAGTATTTACAAAAGATACTTGCATAATGGTAATTGTGATCAACATACCAGAGGAGGTTACAGGAATCAAAAAATACCGGATGAAATAATGGAGAAAAAAGAAGTTTAGTGAATTATTTTTATACGTTCTTTCTAAAAAAAAATTAAGAATCTATATGGAGCAATATTCAATATCCGTGTTTGTAAAACAACGATTTTTAATCACCCAAAAACATGCATTATTTACTAAAAATACTAAATAAAGTTTCTCAATGCAGTAATAAAGAAATTACAATCACCGAATTATTCTTTATGCAAGAAATTTTATTTTAATTGAAGAAATTTATGCGGTTGAAAACATTATTTTTCTTGATGAAATAGACTTATCAGTATGATTTAGAACAAAATTCTGAACAGCACTTGTTAGAATTACATAAACTAATACGGTTCCAGCGCTTAGAACAAGGAATATTTTAATTTGTTATGCAATGAAGCAAAACAAAATGCTTAATAAAAAAATAAGTAGCTCCGATTTTAATAAAGAAAAATTTATTTCATATCTAATAGAAATTTTTGCAGTACTTAAAAAAAAGTTAAAAAATGTACATTTGTAATGGATAATGTTGAAATTAATAAGTGTCAATCTAACAACAATTTTTTTGAGGAAAACGAGCACAAAATATTCTATTTACCACCATACTTACACTCTCTAAATCCAATCAAAACCATATTCAGTAAATGGTATAATTAAGTTAAAAGGGCAACTTGTTTTGATGAAATTAAATTATTTAATGCTATGGAACCTGGATTTAAAAATATATTATTTGAAGATTGTGACAGGTGTTACAGGCTAATTACAAGAGATATTCGAAGAGCCTATCATGGATTGCCACTTTAAAAATTATTTTTTTGGTACAAATTTGAAATGGGACGGTGATCGCAAACTCACAAAATAAAAAAAGGGGCAA
This sequence comes from Ceratonova shasta, assembly GCA_918559645.1. Taxonomy (NCBI): domain Eukaryota; kingdom Metazoa; phylum Cnidaria; class Myxozoa; order Bivalvulida; family Ceratomyxidae; genus Ceratonova; species Ceratonova shasta. The sequence continues at coordinate 18,759 of CAKKLC010013859.1, forward strand.
AATCGCCAAAAAATATTTAAAAAAAAGTTAAAAAATGTATTCATAATTCCACTGATAAATGCTATTTTACGCGTCAAAATAGCCAAAACCAACTAAAATTTATAATTTTGCACTACTGATAACAAAACAAATTCCTTCCGATAATCTCGTCTACAGTCAAAAATCATGCCCCTTGTCGCTTGCAATAATCCAACACGTACCACTAATGATTCTTTTTGCAGTTCTTCAACAAATCTTGCAATGTTGGGTTGTGAAGTAAAGACGGCTTGGTTGAATCCTCTGTTCCACGCTGCATTTTTTTTTGAGGTATCAGTTCGATTAAGTTGTTGCTAACATTCCAAAAATCATCATTGTATCTGCTCAGGCTATTTTCATTTCCTTGCCTTGAATTATTAAAAAAAGTATTTTCAAATTAATTCGTAAATTCTTTTAAATTCATTTCTACATCCATTATACTTTTTAACTATATTTTAATTTTCAAATATGCTTTGCAAACGTATTTTGGATTCACAAAGGCCAAATTTAAGAAAAGTCGGATTGAATATTTAAAATTAGAATCAGTTTTATACCGCGAAGAAAGTCCGTATGCTTGAAGTCGTCGCCAAATGCATTGAAAAAATTGGAAGAGTCAGCCCAAAAGTTTTGTTTAAATAAAAATTGATTGTAAATAATTTTTAATTGACATTTCAAAATCAATAATAATATTTTGTGGAGAAATATTTGTCAGCTCTTGAATTTCCAAGAAAATTGCTTTGTATGATTCTTATTTTTTTGTTTGACGCTATCACGTATGCTAAGCAGTAAGATTTTCCAAAAAAAATAACTGTGAATTGTAATTAATTGGGTGAATGTGTTGGGAGATGACAAAATGTGTCCATATATTAAAAGAGTATTTGCCTTTTTTAACTAAGAAATTTCAAAATCACTCATAAAAATGATAAATCGATTGCTATCATTGTTCCCCGAAATCAAATCTAAAAAATTGTTCTTTTTGTAGATTTTTTTTAAAAAATTTGGAATGTCATTTATTTCTAGCTTAAACTCTCTGAGTTTAGAATTTTTTTTCCTTGATGACAGTGTCTTTCAAATAGGGGTCTACCGATATAAGGGTATAGGTAGCATGGTTAGGTCCCGATATTGTCGTCACCGATATTTCTATTATCTATTTAACGTATACGACTTTTTGGATACAATGATGTTGTTAACATTTCAAAAACGTTTTACGGTGATTGACCTTGGAAATTTTTAACGTAATAAAAAATTACATAAGAGAACTAAGAACATAAAATATAAATAATTAGGAGTCATAAATTTATGAATGACGTCAACACCATCAAAGATGTCCAGTGCAATTTGGTAATTTT
>CAKKLC010013859.1:20132-30171 GCA_918559645.1 Ceratonova shasta
CGGTTAACTCATTAGATATGAGCAAAGCAAATTGCAACATATTAATTGCTGCAGTTACTGGTGGTGGAAAGAAAGTTAAGTCGTACTCGACGACTAATCTGATTAGCCACTTAAAAAATAAGCATTGAATTGAATATGCTCAATTCAACAAGGCTAAATCTACACATGCTATGGTGAAATTGCCGTCTGCTTTGCCATCATAAACATTCAAACCTACTATTACTGATGGACTTGACCGCTCAGTTGTTTAGGATTTTAATGATCCTAGAGCACTATCCTGGAACAAGTTAATAAGAGCAATGATTTGTGTAGACGAGCAACCATTCATTTTAGTTGAAAATATTTGATTTTGGCGTATAATAGCGAGGGCAGAAAAACGTTACAAGCTTCCCGATCCCAAAAATTTTTGCAACATCTCTTAATTCCAGTTATGTATCAGAAAGTACAATCAAAAATAAAGAAACTTATTGTTTGCAAGAATTTATCAACTTTACAACTGATGCATGGTCGAATCCATCAGCTAGTGTTGCCCTTTTGAATTGTACTGGCCATTAAATAACAGAAAATTTTGAAAGGAAATCGTTTGTTTTGTTTGCTACTCTACTAGAACAATCATACACAGGAGAGTATTTTGGAGAGAAGATCCAAATGATGCTCTCCGCATTCAACATAGACATGGATCATGCCCATGTTGGTCTACGAGATATAGGTGTAATCAATGTTTAAGCCTTGCAACTTGCAGGACTTGAAGGAGTGGCATGTTTTGTTCATACACTTCAACTAGTAATCATTGTCGGCATAATTGAGCAGCATGCTATTAAAGATATCCTAGCGATTTCTCGCAAAATTGTTACAGCATATTTCGATGGCGATTGTAGCGAAATAAGATATGCAAGAGCTACAAAAGAAGATGGGAACGCAACAAAAAAAACTAGTATAGGAGTTAAAAACTCGATGGTATCATCAGTTCTCATGCTACAATCTATGGAGAAGCAAAAACTAGTCCTTGGGGCTTATGCAGTAGAGCCAAACATCCTAACACTAACTGCTGCACAGTAGATTTTGGTGAAAAACATTGTAGACAATCTAAGTCCATTCGAAGACATCACAAATGAAGTCAGTTTCAACGCTATGTCAGCAGCAGTCATACTGCCTATGCTTACAATGCTCCGTTGTTTGCTTACACGTGAGGACAGTGAAAGCATAGACATAAAAAAAATGCGAAGCAACATACTTGAAGTGTTAAACGAGAGATTTGTGGACACCTCCAATAACAAAACACTTGTTCTAGTTAGAGTGCTGGACCCCCGTTTCAAGGACAAGGTATTTGACAATGAGGACAATGTACTAAGAGCCAACACTTGGCTGAAAGCAGAAGTTGCTGCAATTCGAGTTGCACCAATTGAACCAAGGACTGAAGAAGAAGATCCACTAAAGAAAAAAATTATATTGTCATCGTTTACTCCACGTGCAAAGTCTTGCTTGGGGATATCTTTTCTTCCAGTAAAGCAGTTAAATCCTCCAATGATAGGCAGATACATCAACAATGATAGACCGTAATCTATACACTCAAATATTAGTTCGCAGTGAGAATCAATACCTGTGGTGGCGCCAAAATAAAAAAAAAATTTTAAATTATCTATTCTGGCGCGCAAATATTTGTCTGCTCTAGCTTTAAGCGTTGCAAGTGAACAACTATTCAGTGGTACCGGTCTGATTTATTCTGACAACAGATCACGCTTGTTGAAAGAAAGAGGTGATATGCTTCTGCTGTTGAAGTACAATTTAAGAAGGTTGGATTTCGACTATTAAATTATGATTTTATCTTCTAGTTATGAAACCAACTGTACAAGTGTAGTTATTTTAATTATAATATACCATTCAATTTTGAAAGGTAAAAAAAAGAATTAAAAGAGAATTTTTAATTTTTTATTACTCAATATTATAATATAATTATGTTGTTTTAAATATTATGAACCTACTCTCCAAGTCTCTATCTAGGTATATATGTTATAAATAAAGGGCTAGATAATCTGTAAAATTTAATTATATGTCTATTACTAAATGGAAGATCAAGATTGTTATATCTTTTATTATAAATGTAAGACTTAAAATCCGGTAGCTAGATAAAAAATGTAGCACAATAAAAGAAAAAATTAATTGTTATTTTTAAATTTATGTTAGGGAAATCACACAATTATATAATAATAATAATAATAATAAAGTTTTTATTTAAACAGGGTAGACTGTAGACATTTCATCACGCTGATTTTAAAATGGCCCTGTGATAATACAATTTACAAATCATCATACATATAAAAAAACCATACTTATAAACAAATAAAACTATAAATCCAAATAAAAATATGTATGTATCAAACACATATTAATATATTATAGTATATAAATACATATTACATAACGTATAAATATATCAATATAACACCCTGAATACATATTATATACAACCGATATCCAAAATATTTACATACAAAGAAATATATATATATATATACAAAAAAAATAATAGACAGATAGATATTTACAATAATAAGAATTTTTTGAGCATACCTGTAAAATTAAGAAAATCATTTGTTTCTTTTAAAAACTAGGTTTGTCATTCCATAGCTTTGCACCTAAAATAAACAAAGAGCTTGTTTGTACGGCACATTTGGTATAATGTAATAAAGAGTTAGACCAGACTTGGGCAAAGTAAGGCCGATATTAGTTTTTGTGCGGCCCGTTTACGCACTGGCGAGAAAAAAATTCATTTTGAAAAATATTCAAAATGAATTTTTTTTTATTTAAGCACTAAAAATAAGAAATATATTTTTTTACTGAAGGGTTTCAAGGCATACTGTGTAAAAATTTGAATATTTTTTACAAATTTGTTTTTTTTAAATACAATTCTCACAACGTAAATTAATGATATAGTATAGTAAAAAAATGTTTTGGCTTTAAATTTAAAATTCAATTCATTAGTAAGTAATAACCTGCGTGCAATTCGTTTTAGATTATTATACGTGTTAAAAAAAATTTTATAGTGAAATTAAAATTTATTGAATCCTTCTTAAAAAATTAATAGAAAAAGAAAAATCGATCAGGAGTGCCGTGTTTTTAATGAAGAGTGGAAAACTTAATATTTTTTTACAGAATTTAAAAATAAAGCAATGTCTTATTTGTCAGGAAAGTCTAGCAGTCATTAAGAAATATAATATTAAGAGACATTTCACTACTAAACATTCTGCAATTGGAATCGACTTAAATCATACAGCCAGAAAGGGCACTGCTGCCAAGCTAGTAGTGAATTTATCTCGACAAGGAAATAGTTTCGTATGACAAAATGCAGAACAAGAAGCTGCTACAAAGTTAGTTTTATTATTGCTCAAAAAATTGCAAATAACAATAAACCATTTTTGGACGGAGAATTTATAAAAGAGTGTATGATTGCAGCAAGTGGCATCATAGTTCCTGAAATTAAGAAGAAATTTGAGACTGTCAGCTTATCACGACGAATTGAATGTATCAACGATTATTTAAATCACTAACTATTGGCTGTATTACAATCATCAATATGGCGCTTGATTGCTATTGATGAGAGCACTGATCAAAAGGATACTGTACAATTGGTAATTTTTATCCGTGCATGTAAGGCTTATTTTGAAATCGTTAAAGAACTATTGACAATAAAGTCATTGAACGGCCAAACAACTGGAGGTGACATCTTCAAAAAAGTTGAAAATAGCTTTGCAAAATATAACTTGTCGTGGAATAAAATTATAAGTGTTACAACTGATGGATCGTTAAGCATCACAGGCCCAAAGTTCAGGAATGTCATCCAAATCACCATATTACACCAATACACTGTATTATTCATCAGCAGATTTTGTGCAAAAAAAGTGCTGACAATGGAACATGTTACAGTTACAGTAATTAAACGAATTAATTATATTCGAGCAAAGGGTCTTAATCATAGACAATTTATTGGTTTTCTGCAAGAAATTAAATCGGAATATGTAGACGTCCTCTACCATAGTCAAGTCCGATGATTAAGCTTGGGTAAGGTCCTGCTCTAGTATGGAACCTTAAAGATGATATAAATTACTTTCTAGGTAATGAAAAATAATAACGATTTCCCACAATCGACAATTTCCGATTGGCTTTTAGATTTTGCATTTACTCTCGGTATTATCACACACATCAATGTATTTAATACCTCATTGCAAGGAAAAAATTTGTATGCTCATGATATGGTAGTTCACCTGAATTCCTTCCAATTAAAGTTACAGCTTTTTTCTCAGCATCTATCAAATAAAAATTTGGATCACTTCTCAGCTTTGAAAACCATTATTAACATACTTGAGAAAAAATTTAATGAATACAGTTGCACCGTAAGATTTTTAAATGAAGAATTCAATCGCAGATTTGGTGATTTTCGTAAACTTGAAAAAAGTTTGTCAATAATTAGGGATCCATTTTGTGTTGAAATTGATAGCGTTCCAAGTAGCCTTCAGTTAAAAATTATTGATTTGAAATGCAATTCTGCACTTAAAGAATTACATCGTGGAAAGGATATTTTTAAATTTTATTGTTCACTTGATTCGGAAAAGTACGCAAACATTCTAGATTTTTCCTGTAAAATGCTGGTTATTTTTGCTTCTACTTATATTTGTGAACAAAAGTTTTCTATAATGAACATCAATAAAAACTCGTTACGAGCATCTATCACGGATGGGCACCTGGAAGCAGTGTTAAAGATTTCAAATACAAAATTTGAAGCATATGTGGAGAAAATGATGGCAGCCTCCAAATAGCTACATTTATCTTATTAAAATAACTAATTGTTTCACTTTATTATTAATATTTTCAAGTTTTACTTCAATTATTAAAGAATGAGATTTTTTTACGAGTATATGTATGTATTTTAATTGGCGGCCCCTCATTCGAATTTAGTTTTCTATGCGGCTTAAGATCTTAAATGTTTGTTCACGTCTGGTTTAGACCATGAGATCTAGTCTCAACACCAACACTGCATACATCAGTTGACAAGGCGATACTGTTATAAATATAAATAGCAACATACCTGACTAAATTAATGGAAGGGAGTTTAGGGTTTGCTATAATTTCAGGAGTTTGATTACCAATTAAGAATTTATTATTAGGGTCAGGATTATAATATTTATTAGGATGCTTAGAGTTTGGATGCAATTCAGAAAATCAACAAATATGACCAATGGTTTTTGTCCTACCAAATACTCATATCAGTTTCGACTAAATGGGCATGTATGCATATCGGTAGACCCCTACTTTCAAATATTTTTTATGTGTTTAATAAAAAAACTTCAAATTCGTCCATATTTTTAGTCTCATCACATATTATTGTTCTACCAGTTTCACATGTATTATCTGCCTTATTCTTAATTGTCTGAAGCATTTTTTGTGTGAGCAATCTTCATTTGTAGAGTTGAATAGTTGTGATCATCACTTCCAACTAAGAGACCTTCAGAATATATTGTAACGTGGAAATAACAAGTTCTGGTTCGGAATCTCCGTCGTGTTGTTTTATTTTGTTCACTTTCAAAATTATACATGTTATCTTTAAAAACAAGGATTTTATTGTCTCTTTGACTTTTTAGAAAGTAGCAGTTGTGCATATGTCAACAAAAAAAATTTAAATATTTGTTGTCAAGTTTGTGCACTGCCGCAATAATGATTAAGAAAATTTTTGCGTGACCTATAATACAAAATTAATTAATAGGACTAATTTTTTGTATTTCCTGTACTTGAAATTTTTCTTGTTGATTTTTCATTGAAAATTTTGTAAATTCATTATTTTTTGTTAATAAAAATTAATCTTGATTAATGATTATTTGTTATTTATACTTTCAAAAAAATTATATAAAAACTATTTTAAATAAAAAGAGATATATTATAGAAAATTTGATTTTTTAATGCATTTAAAATTAAAGGTGTTTTCCATAAAGAAATTTTTAAGGTAAAAATGCACTTTTGTCCGGGCGCTTGCGCAAATATAAGTACATTGGATATTAAAAATTAATATAATATTTTTTCGAAAACATTCTCGAAGATTTTCCGGAACAAATATTAACATATATACTCCCATTGGTATGGGCTTCTATATGTGCCTTTTTCCTTCAAAAATCTTTTTAAATAAAACCAAAAATTCTCCACAATCTGTGTATGGAAAGCTTCATCGTCTAGAAACACAAAATATTCTTCATGTATTATTACCCTGTATCAATATCCTAAGTTGTTTAGTCTATTATATGAAGCCCAACCACCAGAATAAATCATTGTTCCTCGTGCGATTTTTCTCAATATTATTTCCTCCAACGTTTCTTTTTTCCTATCTGGAAAAACTTCCGCAAAGAACTTGCTGTGTCCTGTGTCTCTTTTTACTCCTCCAAATAGCCATTCTTGTTCCAACTCTCTACGTCTTCCATACTTTCTTCTTACAATTAAGGTTTCATCAATTTCAACAATAGAACCAACCCGCCTTTTTACTCTTGTGAATTGAACAGCACATATGTAAAACATATTCCGCTAATAAATCTAAACCAGTCTATTAGTTTTTTATTATTAAAATTATTTTCAGATAATATAAGCCATTGTGAATATCTTTTTGACCAAAGATTATGTAACAGTGTAAGATCTTTTAAACTCAAGTGGGGAATCGAAAAAAAAATAATCCAGACCTAATGGAAATCATTTTTCAGCATTCTTTTATAGAAAAACGCCAAATTTTCTTATCTATGTTGTGGTGTGATACTAATCACATATTGGTGAAGCAGTAGTCACAAAAAATGTTTGATTTTAATAATTTTTTTGTTATAAAAAAAATGTAATGAATCTTTTTTATTCATAAGATCAATTAATTCTAACATTTAAATTTTTTTTGGGCAAGCTCATGGGGCTATAAAGTACATTCTAATCAATTTTTAATAAACTAACCAATATATTCAAGGGTAAAGGCTGAAGTGTAGTATAGCCCCTGGATATTTATCACAGCGATAAATCCTTTTAATGATATTTTATATATATTGTCTTGATGACAACCTAGCATGGTTTTTTTAATCTGTTTGTTATTTCGCATGATAAACGTGTATAGAAAAAAAATCTTATTTGATGCTAAAAATGAATAATAATAAAAAATCAAATCTTTTTTTTTATTTGCATATTATAATTAAATATCTATTTCTTTCTTTGATCGTTCCTTTTTTTAATTATCTATCCAGAGGTTCCTCATATATGAAATTTATATTTTTACGTTTCCCGCCAAAATAACACATTTAAATCCTGTTCTTTATTTTTATAATTATGTTATTTTTTTTAAAAAATGTTCATACATAAATAAGTTTTAATTAATTTTTAATAGCGTATTTGTAAATTTATAAAATTTAAAAATAATTGTATTTACATGCGATTAATAATGAATATAGGTTTGTTATCAAAAGCATTAAGAGGTATTGTTCAATCTGAAGATACTGTTTTTGTATATTTAATAGACGAGTCTATTATTCAAGAGGAATCAAAATGTCCTAAATATCGGTTTCCTACAAAGATAGTAATTGAAAGAAGATCTTACAGATGCGGCAAGAAAAATTGTAGAAATTAAAGGTACGTTTTTGCAATTTCTTTCTTTTATGCTTCCAGAGTACCTTTCAACGAAATACTTGATTTCATTTATTATTTTTTTAACAAAGTTCTTATCCCAAGTATTACTTGTATTATGGGATGGTCAAATAAGACGTCCAAATACTGGTCTGCTTATCTAAAGCAGTTGTTGGCAGATTCGGTTGATTTTAGCGATGTCATGATTGGTGGTGACCAAATAATCGTTGAAATACATGAAACCAAACTTGGGAAAAAAAGGAACAATAGGGGTTACCATGTGGATGCAGTCTGGGTTTTGGAAGGCATTAAAAAAACTCCTGGAAAAAAAATATTTCTTGTAGAAGTGCCTAATAGAAATTCCAATACTATAAAAGAGGTTATAGAAAGGCATGTTCTCCCTGGATCTATAATTTATATAGATGAATAGAAAGCATATGGTCCAGCCTGCCGAGTCTTGAATTTAACACACCAAACTGTGATTCATTCCAAATTCTTTAAAGATCCTGAAACTGGCTTCTGCACCAATACAGTAGAAGGATTGAATAATGGAAACAAAACTCTCCTACCGCCTTGCAATAGAATCCACCTAAAGGGATTAATGAATTCCTCTGGTACTATATATGGAGGAGGCAAAACAAGAAGAAGTTGTGGAGAGGTTTCTTGGTGGATGTAAAGAAAATTGGATAGAACTAATTAGTTGCCTTTATTATTTTTTTTAATATTTTTTAAATGTTGTTAATAGTAATATTTATAGGTATAGGTAAAGAAAAGGGGTACTGATTTAATTAAAATATTAAATTAAAAAAAAATAAATATTAAATTAAATAAATTCAAATATTAAATTCAAAAAATAAATATTTAATTATAACGTATCATAAAGACCAAAACAAGCTTGTAATCTTTTAATAAAAAGTAATAATATCATAAATTCTATATGTTATTAAACAAAAAATTGATACAATGTCTTATTTTAATTATTCATATATTATACCACTCCGCAATATTTTGTAAAATAAATTTTATGGCAGAAAATTCACTGGGAAGTCGGTTTCGCCACATCAAATCATCTAAATAACTAGGTATGAAGGCATCCTTTGTTCCATGCATTATTTTGAATTTTTTTTGATTGAACTCCACGCTCCTTCCACGTGGTTAGTATGAACATTATTTAAAGGGTTTTTTAATGTTAGTGAGTGATTCACTGTTTTATGAATAAACGATCCGACTAGAGAAAGAGGAGAAGGTAAAGAACTATTGTAGTTTGGTCCACCTGTGTAGACTAAGAATTCGTCTGACCAAATCACCGTATTTGGAAGAACAATTCTTCTTAAAATTGGAAACAGAGTAGCTGGTTTTCGGTTTGTCACAAGTTCAATATGAACTATTTTAGTTTGTAAGTCATTAACTCCAAACATCCAGTGGGCATTCAAAGCATTCCCTCTAGGTTGTCCTTGGTTATGCTTAAGTTTGACAAATTTTGATTCGTCTATCTGTACTATAGAGTTAGTACCGCCTAGCATTAATGGATGTAAAATTAAGTTATGAATTAAACATCTCGGAAATATTGATACCATTGAATAACTGTTGGTTTAGAAAGATTTGTTAATATAACTGATTTGCATACTGGGATTTCATTTGACCAAAGATAAACCATAACTAAAATTTTCTTAAGAGAAATCTTACAGTTTTCAAAGAAGAGAAGAAACCGTAACACCCTTTTTACTGATATGTCTGTTTTCTATGCTTTGCTGTCGGCATAACCAAGAAAACTTATGTATAGATGAGCGATCATTTTTTAAAATCATACGTTTGCCACATTTATCACATAAAAAAATTGTTTCAACAGACGTCTTTCTTGGAACCAGTTTATTACCGTTAGTTCATCTTTTATTATTGCATAAATTTCAAACAAGTCCATAAAAAATGAAATAGCCTTATAATTTAATTATATTTATCAGATTAACATTTAATTTAATATTTATTTATTTATTTATTTAATTTAATATTTATTTATTCATTTAACATAATATTTTAATTTATTTAATTTAATTTAATTTAATATTTATTTTTTTTTAATTTAATATTTTAATTAAATCAGTACCCCTTTTCTTTACCTATACCATTTATAGTTAATAAATTATTACAAATAATTTTTTCTTATGTAAATTAAATACCACATTGATTTCCTATTAAATTCTTTTATTTTATATAATGAATTCGCAATAATGAAGAAATAACTTTGACGCACGACTTCCTAAATAAAAAAGTCCTTCCACTAATATAAACAAAAAAACCCCGCGGATAAACACCACATATTAACATAAAAATATCATTAAAAATTTTAAAAACCTTATAGATTTTCCTCAAGTGGGGGTGGACTTTAGTCAACATAATCCAGGGGAAA
>CAKKLC010013887.1:6053-16776 GCA_918559645.1 Ceratonova shasta
GACAAATTTAAAGGTCCTTAGCCATATTTGATGCTTTTAGTTCCAAATATTTATCCTTTACAACTAATCCCTTAGAATTCATAGTGAGAACCCAATTGTAAATATTCTTGTCAATATCCAAAAAAGTGTGTACTTCTTCCTGATTTGCCTACCTTCCTCCTCTTGATTATCGAAAGAGAATTGTCAGATAATATATCAAGCATTTCGTTTTTCTTGTTAACCCACGTGTAAAGCATTTTTTCTGATATCGAGTATTTTTCTGCAATATCTGCTTGCTTCTTCAAAGATCCATCTTCATTTCTTGCCTTAAATTCTCTTACCACATCAAGCTTAAACTTAATAGCATAGCTTTTTCTTGTAGCTTGGTTAAAAATATTTTTTGTCATTTGGGATGAAAAAATTTTGTAAAAATATAAAAAAAATCTCTAAAATAAGAGAGAACTTTACATTCGAAAATAAGGAAGAAACTTTCTTATTTTCGAGGGAAGACAGTAGTAAAACTATAAATATATTCCAATAAAAATTTTTCAAATATTTATATTTTTAAGATAAAAAAGATACATTTATTAATTAAGTAACATGCTCTAAACATTTAACTTATTTAATTTCATTTAAAAGCATTAGCATTAAAAATAATCATAGAATAATCACATTTTATCCTACCGATTATGAAAAGATAAATATTCTTCGGAAATGTAATATTATAATTATAAACGGTTTAATATTAATCTTATCGGGTTTGAAATTAATCAGAGTTTATAAGTTCATGAACGCACAATTCGACTAATTTTATCTGGAAATTAGATAGTTAAATCCAATATATTAAAAGATTAAATTTAAACTTTGATATCAAATAGTTTATACTTCTATCAAAAAACTTCAATTATATGAAAAATGATGTTTTTTTAGTTTATTCTATTTTATAGAAAGTGAAAATTTTATTTGATTATATTTAGTCGAAAATGTTATTTAATTAAAATTAACTAAGATAATCAGCTAAAGTTATAAATATAATAGAATTTGTTTAAAAAAGAAAATTCTAGTCATCAGTAAATTACGAATATAAAAAAGGTTGCATGTGGATTATACGAAGTTTTTGAATAAAAGGCTAAAAAAATCAAAAGTATCAATTTATTTGTAAAGTAGAAGTTAAAACCGCTTATTTTCTTTTGTTTACTTTCATAAAAATAATTTACTCTGAATACTGCAACTGAGATTCATTTTTAAGCATATAATAGTCGTCCTTAGTATCACATAATCATTCAAATGGTTGAGTGTGGACAAATGGTAACTTCTGAATCTACAAAGTTAATTTAGTGATTAATATTTCTATGTCAAAACTCTGTACTATCTCTAAATTCAGCATAAAAAGCCCGCCATTGATAATTAACAATATTAAACCTAAGATAAAAGTTATCATAAATAATTTGTATAATTGTTTCTGCATTTCTATTTAAAATCGGTATGATGAAGGCCTTTCTGGTAACTCTTTTTAAATATCCAACATACCATGGCCCTTGAGACATACACCCACAGTTTTATTTTCTCTTAAAAAATAGGCTTTTATCTTTCCAAATATTTTACTCGAGCAGTCAGAATCGATACCGTCAAGCTTCTCACTTAATCTTACTATTTAATTACAAAAGGCTTCTTTAAAAACACCAGCATAATCAAGAATGCTAAATCTGTCAAATTGCAACTCAAAAACTTATTCTTGAAAAGAGGATCTCTTATAATTTTGTATACTAAACATTTGGTATCATTTTTTAACTGAATTTGATCTTAACATATGGCTTAAAATATTGTCAGCACTGATTATGGCATTTCAAAAGCTTATAACATTGGTTTTTATATTTTAGAACGATGTTAATAAAATCCTTAACTTTACTATTAGGAAAAGTTGACATATTGAAACATACTTTTGTCATCCCACTTCAAGGCTATTGTTTTATTGCAATAAAATGCATAATTTTAACACAAGATAATTTATTTTTATAATGTTGGAATATTTTTTATTTAAAGAAAGTACAAACTGGATCAATATTTTTTTTAATTAGTTTTCTAAACAATAATAGAGATGTATAGTTATTCTATATATAATTAATATTACATTTTCTTAGTAGATAATTTAGTAGCTTCATAATGATACTTGATTTCTTGATATTAGCTTTATATTTTTAAAACTAAATTTCTCGTATTATGAATGTAAATTTTTTCAAATATAATTGTTAGCAGATTCACAATCTAATTGTGATTTTAGATAGATTCATGTTAGTTTTAGTTGAATATACTGCTTCATAATTAATTTCTTTTTTAAATCATAACTGGGTTGATTGGTATTTTATTTTCTGGTATATAAACAATCTAGAAACTGAAAACGACATTATTAAAATTAGATTTGATCTTACTTAAAGATTTTTAAATAATCTTTTATTTCTCTGGAAGATCTATATATTAACCGAATGCAAAAGCACATTATAAACATGACAAAATCGATTGACATTATAGGTAAAATGTAAGGTGTGGCTAACATAGGCTTATTATCTATATCTTATTATAAAAATGTAAATTTGAAAGATTCAAGAATCTTTTTTATATTCATGGTTTGCCTCTATAATCAATCGAAATGTTTGTAAACTAATTTACAATTTTTATCATAGTTTATGATTAGATCCTAGAACACTGGTTCATCAAATTAGATTAATTTTTTAAATTGACTCTAGAATGCGTTCTGAACAAAATAAAAAAGATTCAAATCTAACTATTTATATAAGAGCATAATTTTTTTTTTACTCTATAGCAGTCATGTGCAGCCAAATGTTTCCGAGAGCTAGGTCAATTAAAAATATTTTTATGGGGCCAGAAAAATATTTCCCATTAAGAAAATAATATCAGTTAATACGTGAATGCAGTTTAATTTCGGAGTAAATTTCTTTAGATTTTTGTTTTGCAAGATACTCTTAAATCATCTCCGCCCCCCCCACCAGAAAAAAAGAATGCCGCCCAATTAATGCAATTAGTTGTCATATTAAAAAATAGTATACGCGGTAATATCCATAAAAAGTGAACAAAATTTTATTTTATTGTTTCTGTGAATTTAAATTCTCAACAGGAGAATTTATGTCTTGTGAAATCCCAGATATTGCTAATCGCAACAAACTTTCAAGATGATCAGTTAAACTGGATCTTTTTACTCATTTAAGATATTTCACACGTTAAGAATAGCTGATTATAATTTTATGTACTGCCAATCAAAACTAATAGCCTTTGTACAAAATTTTGACAGATTTGGAAATTCGATTGTTTAAAAATTTTGCTGGTAAAAATCAATTATTTTTCCAGTCTTTGCTTTCGTCTTTAGTTCTATTCTCCCCTGTGAGTCTGATAGTTCCATTTGAATTTGATGTGGATTTGTTAAAGCATCATAATCGAATGGGTTAAGAAAAAATATCAAGTCCAATTTTTTAGATTTGAAATCATTAAATCTGATCCTAAATTCTTAATGTAAAAATTGTAACTCTTATCCAAGAACCTGATAATTTAATTTATTTTCAAAATGATTTAATAGAGTTGGAAAATCATATTTATTTCCTTGCTGTAGTGGTGATTTCCACAAATTTAGTTTGCACTGAAATGATAATATATGTCCATAAAGTTCATGAAATAGTTGATTTTGCGTCTGTAGTATCTAATTAAGTTTATTAAAATGTTTTGTAACATCTACCAAAAACGCTAAATCGGCAACTCATTGTTTATTTTAAAGTTCTTAAACTTCTTTTTCCCCTTTGAGCTCATAAAAATAAAAAATCTCCCATCTCAGATCTTAAAATCGCTTTATTATTTTTTATTTACTTAGCAAGTGTACTTTCCAATAATCGCTGAGATCTTCAATTTTAAATAAAGTTCAACTAAAAATGTTATAAAACTACCTATGATTCAAAGCCTTCGATTTGATAAAGTTCATGCAGCTTTCAAATACATTTATGACATGATGCAATTTTATTGATTTTGCTGATAGGTTTTGCTAGTTTATAATGTATTGGAAAAAGCAGAAGACCTCAGTATTACCGCCTTGCTCTTTTATTTATGCATTTAATCTGACCAAAACTCAATTTACATTCCCAACAATAGATGTTGCATTATCGGTAGATATATATAGATAATTTTAACTAATCAAGTTTAAACCTTTTAAAAACGCTTTTTATTTCATTAAAGATATCTTGACCTTTTGTAGTATTCTTTAATGAGCATAGTGATAGCAGCTCTTCAATTCATTGGAAACTAGAATCATTTCCTTGAATAAAGATTTCTAATTGGGATGTATCCGCTATGTCGGTGCTTTCATCGATTGCTATTGAAAAGACCGAAAATTTTGAAGTCTCATCTTTAAGTAACACCTCAACATTCTTTGCAATTTGATCTATACTTCTTGCAATTGTCCAACGATAATGACTTATCTTTCTATACCCTTAGATTTTTATGGGCACAATATGTCAATTATGTAGCAAAGGCATTATTTGATTATATCTCCATTCGAAAACAGCTTTCCGTGCTTAGAAATCTTTTGTGCTACTAAAAACTGGCCCTAACAATGTTATCATTTTTTGGCTTTTGTTTTATAAAATGATTGTTGCTTATTTAAAGAGAGCATTAAATTTTCAAAATTTTCATTTTTTTCCTCCGCGTTTAATTTGGTGTAGTTCACGTGTTTATTCCAAAAATGTTTTTCGATATTGTGTTTCTTTGGAATGGATATTTTGGTCAGGAAAATTAAACAGATGGGTTTATTCTTGTTTATGATGAAGAAATAATCTTTCGAGCATTTCTCATGAAATGTTCTGATCGCTATTTTTTTTTGCTTTTTTCAATAACTACATAGGTGAGAATTAACCAAATTAATTTAAAATTACTAATATAATATCATTATATTAATCATAAAAAAATCTTTTATTTTTCATTACGTTTTTCTGGGCTCTTTAGTCCCGAAAAATCCACCCCTTGGGCCACAATTTGCATGCCTTATTCTCTATAATAATAAAAAATTTACAATTTGACGCAAAAAATGAATATTAATTATATTGTTGTTTTTACAGATTTTAATATTTTTATTGTAAGGTTTATTAAAGCATATATCAATTTTCTTAAAAAAACTATAAAAACTTAATGTGTTTAATTGAAAAAAAATATCTATTGAATAAAAAGATTGAATAAATCCTTAATCTATGCTCACTAGTATTTTTGCATTGTTATGAAATAACTTTATATAATTTTAGTATTAATTATATACTTTGAAAGTATCCTGATTAAAATCTACATGAAAAGGAACATTTTTAATTTATTTATTACTTTAATAATTTAAAACCATACCTTATATCCATAAATATTAGTGTGATGGTATTTGAACAATAGAATTAAGGTATAATACAACATTTTCTTTTGAATAATTTAATATTGTATCATAATTTAATAAAATTCAAATGTTTGAAAAAATCAATAATTTATGTTTCGAGTCTTTATTGCCAACAGCATGGTTATTTTTTATTAAGAAAGGAACACTTGAGTTTAATTAACTATTCCATACATCTTTACAACCTTCATATGTATAAAATGTATAATTTTTGTTTTAATTGTATCTTATAAAATGTAGAGTGTGAATAATTTTTCGACTTGTATATTATTGATTCGTATATTAACAAAAATTATTTTGATGGTGAAATAAAAATCATTATTTATGTTCCTGTTATTATTTTATCATAAATATGTGATAATG
The DNA here is from genome assembly GCA_918559645.1 of Ceratonova shasta. NCBI lineage: Eukaryota > Metazoa > Cnidaria > Myxozoa > Bivalvulida > Ceratomyxidae > Ceratonova > Ceratonova shasta. The sequence goes on from CAKKLC010013887.1 coordinate 11,824, forward strand.
ATGAGTACTTCAAGGAACATTTTACAAGCTGGAAGACTAAAAAATTTTATTTTTTGTTTTTAGATTTTAGAATTTTAAAAAATATTTAAATTTTAACTGTAAATAAAATGAAATTTATTTATTCAAACATGGGTGTAATAAAAAGGGGCGATTTAAAAAATAGCACTTAAATTTGTTGATGCTATTTTTATATATAAAATAAAAAACAGTGATATTTTTGAAATTATACACAAAAAAGTGCTTTATTTTATAAAGTTTTATTAATTAATTTTTATCTGATACTAAATTATAAATCACATTAACAATATTTGATTGTAACTTTTTATTATTAAAATAAATATATAAAAACTTTTAAAATTTTATGTAATTCAACTATGTAAATAATTAATGTCATATAGTGTGTTACTTTAGAATTCGAAAAACTAAATTCATCATACAGTGTTTTCACTTCAATTTCGGATTTTTAATTTTAATACTTTTTTTATTTAAATTGGTTAATCATAAATGACAGGTATAAAGATGAATAATACTAAAACTAAGACCAATAGCAATGAAAATGCTATCTATGATGTTAATGATACTAAAAGAAATTTTATAAACAAAATTGAAGTTAAAACTATGACAATCAACACTACAGAAATATACAAAGTCTTTAACTACGTAAATAATGTTTTGTACATCACGACGCCAAAGAATAAAGTAATCAAAGAGTGAGAGGCGGATACAACCAGATTGACGATACTAAGAGAGCCCGCATTATTGCAACCTACGAATCTGAAACATCACATGTTTTCATAGCTTGATATGAGAACCTATCAACATCTACAGGTGGAACAATAATAAAGAATCTTAAAACCTATGAAGTAGTTGAAAAAAGTATTAGTTTTGGAAAAAAAGCAGTAAAATATCTAATGAAATGACTAATTATATAAGGAAAATTGTCGATGAGGACTGTACTGTTTCTTTAAAACACATATCAATGAAACTACAAGAGTCGTATCAGGAACAGTGTGCAATACCAATATTTTTAATAGTTTAAAGAAAATGCATGATTCTTTAAAGTTATTGCACACTATTCCTGAAAGAAGAAACGATCAGGTGACAGTAGTTTTGCGCAAGGAATATGCAGAAGCGTATTAAAAAAATTAGAAGAAGATTGCCCACAGGGTAATATAATATTCCTAGTTGATGTAGATTTCAACATCAGCATGCGAATTAAAAAAAGGTAGAGCACAAATCGGAGTTACACCTATATCTATAGTTAAAAAAATTCGTTCTAAGAAAGTTAGTGTGTGTTGCAGTATGACAAGAAAAGATGTGTTTTATTACGAAGTTTATTTTAGTCCATACACATCAGTTTCTTTTCTTGCATTTCTTAAAATTTAATTTGATAAGATTGATTTAATAAATCAAGGTAGCTGTGTCTTTAACTAGATAATGTTAGATTCCATTAATGCTCAAATTTTATTACAGAAGCAGCAAGAAGAGGTAATGTATTACCTTTTTAACCCCATATTCACAATTTCTAAATCCTATCGAAAACATGATTAGTACATAGAGAGATTATAGTTAAAAGAGCTAATATTAAGTCTGAAGATGAATTATTACACAGCATGTTAAGTGGTATAAGTCAAATTACTACACAAAAGATTATGATCGATGGTATTAGAATATGAAAACTTATGTGAGAAAGGCGCTCGAAAATGCGATAATAAATAAATAAATATTCAAATTTTTTTATTTCTTTCATTTTTAAATATTATTTTTAACTTGTATATTAAGAATTAAAAATCCGAAATTGAAGTGAAAACCCTGTATTGATAATATTAAATATAAGACTTGACAATATAAAATAAAGTAATTTTTTTTAATTCGGAACGATATCTGATTAAAAAACTTTATTATTAGAAATCTAAATGTTGAGAAAAATAAATATGATACATCTTAGCTTTAATCAAAGTCAATTGTTTTAATAATTTTAATGTATATTTTTAAAATTTCCATTTTTTAAATTAATACAATTTTTGTATATTTTAATATTTAACAGCATTATTGCATGAAATACTACAATTAGATCCTATGTTTTTTAAATTTAATGGAGAAAGAATTTTAAGGCAAATTCCACATAAACCTTCGATGGGTATATTGAAATCAATTTCAAATTATTCTTCCTACCTTTTTAATGATTTGAAAATGATTTCAAACACGCCTTTTATTTAAGAAATATCATTTTTTTGTGATTATTTTTTTCTTTTTTATCTTGAACAAGCGATGGACTGTCCACTAAAAAATATTAAATTTCCTTTTGTAAATGAATTATTTCATATTTTTATAAAAAATTGAAAAGGATTTCTATACTTGCCAGTATATAATAAACAATGTATATATTTCATATAGATAAAATAAAATTGATAATAAATAAAAAATTTATTCAACTAAGAAATTATTTGATTTCAGCCATTAAAAATCGAAATATAAGGTTCCAATTAATAAACAGAGGGGACTAGCTATAAACATTCACTAACAGCTGCAGTTACTTTTAAAGGCTTAAATGATTAATCAATCAATACAAAATAAATAATATTGCTTGTATCTTTAAAATAGTTACTATAGGGGTTTTCAATCGTTAATGACAAAATTACATAAAAAAATTCCCGATGGTCATCGGCATTTTTCCAAACGTTAACGACAAAAAATAAATTATTATTTGATATTAATTGTGTTATGAATACAAAACAATATAGTTTAATAGAACCCATGAACTCCAGTGATGAAAATAACTCTAATCATGATGATTTTAATTTGATTTTACATACAGAAATGCCCAGAGACATTCGAAGAAGAAGGAGAATAACACCAACAGAAATAACTACCATCATATATCACTATTTAAATATTTTGCGTGAATGTTCAGTCTCTGTTTTATTGAACTTGCCCAGATCGACAATTCTTTGATTATTTTCGACATTTAAGAAGAAAGGAAGAATAACAGGAAATGTTAATGGTGGTGATAGACGAACAAAAATTTCAAATGAAAATAGAATTTTAATACAAGCATAAGTTGATGAACATCCAACGATTTCATTAAAAAAATTAAAGAAAAATGCAGAGTGATTTGCAACTAAATCTAAGTTTTTCAACAATTGCTAGATGTTTACGTGATTTCCATTATTATCTAAAATATCTTTTAAATGTTTCTGAAAAAGGAATTGTTCAACAACACTGGAAAAAATATATATATTCGGAAATTTTTTGTAATATGCATCTAGAGTTAAATAACAACAATTTTATATTTATTGACCAAGTCGCAGTTTGTGTGTCTACTCGTACAAAAAGAATTAAGTATTTGATTAGAACATCTGTTTATGTGGTCACACCTGAATTAAGATAAAAAACATTTCAATTATTGAATCGATGAACAAATACGGAATTATTAATCATTTTATCAACAACAGACCAGTAACTGGTGATGATTTTAAAAACTATCTAATTGATTTAAAACAAGTTTTTATGAATAATAGGAATTTAAAGGCCAATTTTTATTGTTAACAATGCAAATATTCATCATTATAATGGGTTAAGGGGATTATTGATAGTGTATAAGTTTTTATTGAATATCTACCTCCATATTCACCCTATCTCAACCCAATTATAAACCATTTTTTAAAATGGAAGAATTATGTTATATGATGAGGAGTAAACAGTGAGAGAGAACTAGAAAACTTTTTTATAAGTGGATTTTACGAAATAACTGCAAATGACTGTAGTGGATATTTTCGAAAAATGTTAAAATATGTTGAGCGATCAAGATTACGATAAATTATCTTGGAATAAAATTTTTTTTATTTTTTTATCGTCAGTTTTTGTTTTTGTCGTTAACAATTGGAAAAATACCGGTAATGATCAGGAAAATTTTTTAAAATAATTTTTTATTTAATTTTGTCGTTTACGTCTGGAAAGATGCCGTTTACGAGTGGAAAACCCTATAAATTAATTTGTAAAATTCAGCTATAAATATTAAGATAACCCCAAATATGAATAATCAAAGATATAGCAGTTACAATAAAAAACAATATTTTTAGTATGAAAAAAGATTTGAATGCAATTAATTTTTTTTTTACTTAAAACCATAAAATATGAGATAATTAGTTCTGAAAGTTTGTATAAAGTAAGACCAGTAAACGTTGTTGTAGACAAAAAGTTGTGAAGTAATTTAAAACTAGAATCTGTCTAAAAATAACATAATATCATTACCGGAAAATAGAATATGACGGGTATAAAAAATAAAAATATTTTGCTTATAAAAAATGATATGTATAACAATTTTTTGTTTATCTGAAGCTCCAAACCATGAGAAAACCTTCCCCTTTTAACATTAAATGCTATTTTATCAATATATTTACAAAATAAATAGAATGGCAATAACAAAAGTTGGTAAAGGCCATATACTTTGAAAATTTGTGCAAGTTTACTACCGTATTTCCTCGGATAAACGCCGCCCTCGAATAAACGCCGCACTAACTCAAAGTCGAATGAAATAAACGCCGCACCTAAAAAGTTAATATTTTTGATCGATACTGCAAAAAAATCAATTTTTAAATAAAATATTGTGATTTATTCTATTTCATTTTCATCATCAAATTCAGATTGTTCCTCATCGGAACCTTCATTAATGTTTACTATTTCATAAACATTATTCAATAAATGTCTAGAGCTCTCAAAAGCTTCACCCTCTTTCATACAATGAATTTCATCTGGATTTGTTGTGACAATTCCACAGGCCGCAAATGATTCAATTATTGTTGCCACGGGAACCTCAAACCAGGCCTACTTAACCCATTGAATAATTTGAAGTTTTGAAGGAGCTTTTGGATTTCCAGCTAGCGTCAAATCTTCCATTCTTTCTTCTTCTCTTAGCCAGTTTTCATAAAGATCTCTATACTTTGCTTTGAA
>CAKKLC010013912.1:0-22478 GCA_918559645.1 Ceratonova shasta
ATTGTTTTATAGCATGAAATATCATTGCTATAAAATAATAAAATTTAAAATATTTGTTTAAAAGTGAGGGATGAATTTATAAAATATGAATCAACTCTGGTGGAAATTTTTTTTTTACATTTTATACAAGTAAATATATAACCATCTTTACAATGATGTTTATATAAAATCATTTCTATGCCACAAATTTCGCAAAATTAATTTTTAAGTAGTTTTAAACTTTTAAAAAATTTAATGCATTGAATATTTTCATTCAATAAATAAATATGTTCAAATTTAAACAATTCATTAATATTCTCAATTGTAATATTTTGTAAAAAATTTTCACCCGCCATGAATCCGAATTATAACGAAAAGTTCCCCCAAAGTAAAGTTTAGCCTAAATGTAGTTTATATGAGAAATAATAATTTATTAAATATTTTTTAGTAACAATTAATAAATATATCTTCCGAATTTTTCCGAACAATATTATTTTCTATCCATTTTATTTTTTTACTAATCCTTTTATATCTCAAAGTAATAAAATGTCTAATTCAAACGTTATCTTATCAAAATTAAAGTAATTTAAAAAATATAATTAGATCTTTTAAAGGGAAAACAATATTTATCTCTGGAGCGAGCAGAGGAATTGGTAAGGCGATTGCTTTAGGTTTTGGTAAACAAGGGGGGAATGTTGTCATAACCGGTAAAACAATTACGAAGCACGAAAAACTTCCTGGAACAATTTTTGATACTGCAGATGAAGGTTTTTTATATAGTTTTATAATATAGTTGAGAAACTTGGAGGTAAAGCACTTGCTATAGAGATGGATGTAAGAGACTATAACTCTGTTGAAAATGCAGTAAAAGAAACAATTAGAAAATTCAATACCCCAATAGATGTTCTGATAAACAACGCTAGTGCTATATCTTTGACTGGAACTGCCGCAACCGATATCAAAAAGTATATTAAAAGGTAAATTTAGATACGATTTGATGCATCAAGTTAATGTCAGAGGATCCTTTAGTTGGTAAAACTTATTATATTTAAAAGTGCCAAAGCATGTTTGCCTTACTTAAAAGAATCTGACAATGCTCATATTCTTAATTTAAGTCCACCACTTGATATGAACCCTATCTGGTTCAAGAACTTTTTAGCTTATACCATGTCGAAGTTTGGAATGTCAATGTGTGTGTTAGGAATGGCAGAAGAATTCAAGTCCGATAAAATAGCAGTAAATGCATTATGGCCAAAAACTGGCATTGCTACCGAAGCCATAAAAATGATCACGGGAGGCAATGAAAAAGCATATGATTTATGTAGAAAACCTAGTATTTTAAGTGATTGTGCCTTAATAATAGCAAGCCAAGATAGTTCTGAATTAACAGGAAACTTTTTCATAGATGAAGATTTATTAAAGAGTCATGGTATAACTGATTTGGAGTGTTATTCACATAAACCCGGAACTAAGAATTTTATGATTGATTTTTTTGTTCCAGGAATCATTCCGCCTCACTTAAAGGACAAGAGTTTCTCAAGTAAAAAATCACAAGGGGTGACTATGTCAAATCCTGAATTAGAAAGAATTTATAAATCGTTTGAGGAAATGTTTAAAAACGATAGCTTTGTTGGTATAACTAAAAACATTCAATTTAAATTAATGCATGACGAAGAAAAGTTTGAATTTTTGTACTTTGATATGAGAAATCAAGCAATAAATAGAAGTTTAGAAACAAAAGATGCAGATATGTATGCTAGACTTGATATTTCAACTTTTACTGATATAATGAATGGGAATACAAATCCAATGACAGCCTATATGAAAGGGTCGATGAAATTTAAAGGTTCTTTTTCTGATGCTAAAATACTAATGCAATTGTGGGAAAAATTTACTAACCAATAGATTAGTGACAATATTATAAGTAATAATTGTTTGTACTAATCAAAACGTCATAATATTTGGGTTTGTTATATCAAAATCAATAATTTTAGCATATTTTTTAGATGAAGATTCCAATTCTTTTTATAATTACAAATTAAAAAGAATAACATATGAGTAAGAATTATGGGATCAACATAAAAGTTTTCAACATTAGAGGGAAATTTTTGCGTAATGTTAATTTTTTTTAAATTTTAAAAAACTAAATCTAGTAATTTCAGATGGAACAAAAGATTATTGTTACAATGTCTTCACCTCAAAATTCTTTATCTTTTTTGAACGTAAAGAAGTGATTCTAAACATGAAATCATGCTCAAGCTGTTCTTTTAGTTTAAAACTAAATAAATATTCAAAAAATTCATAAGGTGTTTTAGGAGATATATGAATAAACACTGTCTAATATATAAAAAATAACTTTCAATGCGTTAAAACACTCTTGAAGATTTTAAAATTTTACTCAATGATTTGACCAAAATATTGTGGGAATGGCACAATAACACACAAACTAGACTTATCATGACACAAGTATCTTGTTCTCATGATATCTTGCAGCATGTTGTTTTCAAACTTTGTTCATTGTGCAGAAATTATTTTATTCATAATCCTATTCAACATGGTGGAAACGATGTTGTCTGTAAAATTGATGAAATTTTATTAAGACTCAATCTTAAAAAAAATCATGTTTTTCGTTACCCTGAAAATTAAATCTGTGCAGTTTCATTGCAGATACTGCATATTCTGCATCCAAGGTTTACTTAAAAGTTGTAAATGATCCATCTAGGAATACTTTAATTCAAATAGTTCAGAAAATTTTGCATCCAGGTTCTATTATTCATAGTAAAAGTTGTCAAGGATATGGCGATGTAGGAAATTTTGTTGCCGAGAATTTCATGGTAAATCATTCTTAGAGTTTTTAATCAGCTATCACATGCAAATACGCAAACAATTAAATCATCGTTGTATTAACAAAAATTACTAATAAAACAGTTTAAAGCTTTATAAAGAAGTTCTATTACTGGTTAGATTAATTTGTGTTTAAAAATAATGTTTGTCGTAGAGATTTTCAAGAAATTATTGATTTAATTAAATTTAAAATTTTTAGGGTGAAAATTTGCGTGCTGAACTGAATTTATGATCCTGCATTAAAATTACCAAAATATTGTTTAGACGATTTTAATATATTATACATTTACCCTAGTCCTGTTTTTAGATGGATAAGGAATTTTTTTATTTGTATGTACAGGGTTCCTTACTGATTAATTTATGGATCTTTAAGGAAAAAAACAATTTGAAAATATCGCTATTTTGTGGCTTATAATTATTATCCCCAGATGTTTTTCTGAATCTAATTGATGATCATTAAACATTTAAAAAATATTGACATTACGAAATCGAATCTATATTATTAAATGTGTACAGTAATGCGAGCTCCCATTTATTAAGTTAAAGTATTAGATAAGTAGAATTATGCATTTTTGATAAAATTGTATATTTTTGGAAGAATTTCGCATTTTTCGAAAAATATCTGAATAAAAAATAAATAGAAATAATAAAATTACTGTAATTTAATAATAAATATAATTCCCAAATGGTATTTTTTCAATCGGATACATCCACAGAAATTAAGAGATATAACTGCTTTTCTATGCTGCTAAAGCCCCGGTTTTTTAGAAAGTATTTGGATCTCGCCCACAGTCCCTCTATATTTTGAGTATGAATTGAAGTATACAGCAGGTTTAAATTGTGTAGAGAATTATTAATTTTTCTGTGTTCTAAATTAAAGTTAGAATCAGAAATAGCTTTTTTATAAGCTCTCCAACAATCAGTTATTACAATTGTTACCGGAAGTACAAATCTTTTTAAAATACCCACAATAGTAGTGTTGTTTCGATTTGTAACCGAAACTATATAGAAATTTCGTGTATTGCGCTCTGTTGCTCCGATGAAACATTGGTAATTTAATAATCTCCCTCTATTATATTTTGTTTTAAAGAAAATTGATTCATCCATTTTTACCATAGATTTAATTCCTTTTGAGAAGACTCCCACAATACGATTTTATTCCAAAGAGAGGCTTTGGACTATATTTTCTCTCAATAAATTGAATAATTTGGCGATTGTTTTCCTAACAAAACCAATCTCTTTCGAAATTTTTTCATATTTATTTCACCTAATGTATTTATATAAAGTTAATAAAATGTTACTTAACTTCCAATTATTACTTTCAAGCAAAGACTAATATATAAGTGTCAATGTTTTAGTGCACGGTTTTGTACATTTCCACTTCTATATGGACTACTTTTATTTTACTCTGACTACTGACATTTCTGTCTTGCATATTGGACAAACCATACGATTTTAAATGAGTTCCAATATTTCCATAAAATTCACCATTTTTTATGAATCCTGCAAATTTCTGAGTAAATCCGTTTCTCGGAATTCATTTATTCTTATTTCTCCTGTAGATAACACTTTATATTCATCTACTAAATTAAATTTTTATACTCTTCTTATGGCTAATCCTTATTCAAATATTTTCCCAAAAATGCAAAATTTTTAATCATCTACTGCTTAAGTTTGGTAACGCTGCTTTTTTATTGAAACAAAATAAACTTTTCAATAAAGTAATCTTGTTCCTTAATTTTTGCTACCTACATCCCCAAATACTAGCGAAAAGACATAAACTGCAATAATTAGATTTTATTCTATTAATAAGAGTTGTATTAATCATTACATTAAAATATATATAAATTTTGTAGCTAATTCAGTTTGAATTTATAAATTAATCAAATATTTAAGCCATGCAGCAAGTATGATAACTAATTAAAATTATTTAAGATCAATTATATTAAGTTTGTGCCCTTGATTAATAAGAAAACTGGTTAAAAGATAGTTTGTTAGTGAAATTATTAAAAACCAAAATTTTTTTTGCATTTAATCATAGTTTCTATTCAGTTCGATTGAGTTGAATCAGATTTATTGTAAACATATATCTTGAAATTAAATCCTTTAAAGATATATTTGTCCTTTAGAATTGATGCATAATTCTGGTATTCCTAATTTTATTTGTTTTTATAAGGTTTTATAATGTAACAACAACTTGTTTTTTTCAAGGAAACACGACAAATTTTATAGAATATATTCAAAAAAAGAATATTAATTAAACTATTAATTGTATTTTGTCCCAATCCAAATTAATACTAACAAACTTAAAATAAACAATTTAATATTTTTTTTTATTCTCACTAGGTTAAATTATGGTTAGTAAGCATTTTTGATCATCTCATTTTAATTATCTTTTATGGTTTTAAAAATACACTTTATTCGAATTGTAAACAAAAATCATTCAAATATATTTTATAATTAGTTAATATTTTTGTTTTATTTTTTAAAAATTAAAAACATCTATACCAGCGGTTGGCAACCCCTTCGTGCAACTGTGACATATTTTGCAAAATTAATGATATTAAATAGATTGCTTGCCACTAGGACGAGAACAACCCTAATTAAGGAGGGTTAAGTAAGCTGCCGCGAAAGAAGCGTTGTTTTTGTGAATAAAGCAACTTACGTTTATTACGATCATTACTTAAATGTAAAAATAAAATAATCCAAAGCAAACATAAATGAAAAAATAATTGTATCACAACGTAAAATATTGTTTACCCTATTTAATCATTAAATTGTTTAAAAAAATTAGTTGATTTCTTGAGGTTCACTTATGGAGCTTAAAATTCTAATATTAGTTTCATAATTAGAAGTTTTTAACTTGATACAAATTTTAGAATTATCCTCACTTAAACGATTTATATACTTATTGATAACATACTTCATCATGCAAAATGTTTGCTCATTGTAGTATGCTTTCCCAAAAATTGTTAAAATGGCAAATGCCACCATTTTCATACAATGAAATCTGTCTGGCAGTTAATGCAACATTGTAGTAAATATATTTAAATGTTTATCTTCATTTTTCATAATAACATCTCGGGCATTTATAAATTTTAGTTTCCATATTTCATAGTTATTAAATTCAATTAATTCCAAATCCAAATAATCGATATTAAACAGTTTAAAATAATTTTTATCAATTATGTAATTATCCTATATGTCCGGTTGCAGAATAAATTTTAATAAGGTGAATGTTTCTGTAAAGTTCGCCTGCAATTTTGATATATAATTTATCATTTCTATTGTGTTATACTCGCAAAGTAAAGAATCCGCATATTTTTTTAAATTTGGAAAATAGTAAAATGTTTAAAGTTCAATTTCTTGCTTATAAAAATAACATGTTTCTCAACAAACGAGGCCCAGTGTCCATATAATTGTAATATGTTTGATTTCTGCCCTGCATACTTGTATTTAAGCAATTCAGATGTTATGTAATGTCTGCATTGGAACATTAAATTTAAAACCCAGATGTTATTTTCTAACTCTTGATATTCTTCACCTATTTCCGTTAAAAACATTTTAACTTCGGTGAAAAGATTCATAAATCTGTCAATAACTTTTCTGCGACTCAGCCACCGTACTTTATAATATAAGAGAAGATCTCCATACTCTGATTCAATCTCTTCCAACAGTAGTTTAAATTTTCTATGTGACAAAGAAGAACGTGCATGAATTTCATTGATAATTTGTGTTGCAGTAGACATAACTTCTCCTAGTTTTCCACTTGAACTATTTAAGCAAAGGCTTTCTTGATATATAACACAATGAAACGATAAAATTGGTCGATCAAGATGTTTTTGCATCATTTGAATAAATCCGTTGTTTTTTCCGATCATTGCAGGTGCGTCATCCGTGGTAATGGAAAATATTTTATTTTGTATGTACGAACGTACATTTATACATTTTACGACACACTCAAAAATATCTTTTGGTGTTGTTGTAGTATACATTGGAGCAAGAGTCCACATCTCTTCAATTATTGCATTTTAAGAAGTTTTAAAAATGTTGCTATTAATATTAAGCGCACAATTTCGTTCCTGTCAGTACTTTCATCCAACGATAAGCTTATAGCACGACATTGCTCCAAATCATTTACAAGCTGTTAATTAATGTCTTCGTTCATTTTTTTTATTCTTTGATTGATAGTTCGAGCAGATAAAGCAGTATATTTAATCTTCTGTATAATTTTATTTTTTTTTTAAATCTAAAAAAAGATGTTTAGACATCTATAAAAAGGTATCCTTTAAAAATTCTTCATCAATAAATGGCTTTCCATTTTTGCAATACAGTAAGAAACCAAAAAAATTGCATTGTTTATTTCTATATTTGCTGTAGTAAATGCTTGTAGTGAATTTTTCGAATGTTCGTATACGTCGATCTTCTTTCTTAAGTATTCTTTTTTTTCATCTATATTCATGAGACAATCGTTCTTTATGTTTTGTATCATAATGTTTCAAAACACTTGATTTTGCACGCAATAATTGTTTCTAAACATAATATACATGTTATTTTGTCTCCCTGTTGTATGAAACCAAATTTTGTTTTCCATTCTTCTTATAAATGGGGAATTTATTTTTCTTTTGACATTTTTGGGCTAAAATCATGAATTTATGAATATCTTCATTTTGAATATAAAAAAATTTGCTTTTATATTTATATCATTTTGACTTTGTGATCATATTTTTTGACAGCAGTGACCACGTGGAATTGTTTTAAAATTCATTTGTCATCTTACTACTACAGTTTCACCCGAATTTGTTCAAACAACTCAAAATAGCAGCCAATGTTACTTAAAGCATCGATGTAAAAATATAATTATGTTTCTACTCAATCTTGAAGCTACACGATCATGTAAATTAAAATTTATAAGAAAAAAAATATTTTTATGTTAAAGCCACACAAAATATTAAAAAATTTCTATTAGTCTTATTTTACTTTGCCATGCCACCAAAAATCACTCGTGTGCTCAGGATTGCCGACCACTGATCTATACCTTGCTACACGGACTCAATTTATACGGCATTTCTGTATAATGTTTTTATATACTCAAGGCTTGTTATAGATTAATGGTTTAAAATATTTGGCTATATCGGCAAACCAAAATTTTGTTGAATGTCAATATTTCAACTAGCTATAAATGTTTCACAAGTGCAACTTAAATACATCCTTTTTTAAATTACATTTTTTTTTAGTTTTTATCCATTATATGCATAAAAACGGCTGTTAAACTTGTCCGTGAGCGTTTTTTGTTTATATTTAATATTGATTGTTAAACACTGACTGAAAATATTAGAAACAATTAGGGAAACTTTTGTATGTAGTAGATGTATAAAAATTAAAAAATTTTAATGATTTTTATAATTTTATTAGTTTTTAAATAAAATTTTACGAAAAGGATTATCTACTTGAGAGACTGATAAAAAGGAATATCAAAAATCAGTTCCAATTAAAACTGAACTTGAAGTATTACGACATATAGAAGCTGGAAATAAAATTTTGAAATATTTAAAGCAATTTAACTTGCAGAATCTACTCTACAAACGTTTTGCAATAAAAAAAGAACAATTTAAAACATATTTGCAATCTATTTAAGTTTTAAATATCTTGAGATTAATACACCAAAGATACTTGATAATGAAAAATTTAAAAAAAAAACTATTGAATATATTGATAGAAGACAATAAAAATCAGTAAAATGACCATCCAGGAAACGATTTTGAGTATTTTTGAAAAATCAATCAATAGAAATAGCGATGAATCTACTATTTATGTCAAATTCCAATCAAGTCGAGGATGATTTGGCAAACCTTTAAATAGATTTAACTTTAATAATTTCATAATGAAAAGTGAATAAGTTACTACCTACAAGACCGCTACGAATGGATATCTCAACATTTTAATTAATTTATTAAAAAAAGTTGGTTATAAATAGACAATTATTTAATATAGATGAAACAAAACTTCATTTAATAATTGATATAATGATTGATTTCGCTACTTAGTACAAACGCTACATGTGATTTTAAGCTAAAACACTTTTAATAAATATTTATTAAAGAAGAAAGCTTGAATGACTTAAGGAAACTGTTGAGGATTGCTTTAAAAATCACTTTAATGCACAAGTGAAAAAAATATTTGCGAGACAATAACTTAAGCAAAAAGCCTTCTTATTTTGTAAATGTCACCGAGCATCGTACTACAGTGCAGCTCCTAAAAAACAAACACTCACGGTGACTATTTCTTTCCATTTTTGTTATTCAAAAATAACAAACAAAATTTTAGAGTTAAATAAAAAGATGAAAATATTTAAAAGCAATTTTATTTAATAATTGGTTTTATCTTATTCAACTAGTAATTTATTGGTTTTTATTAATATTGCTATTTTTTTTTAAAAAATCCAGTATTGTCTTAAATTTTTTGTGATGGCTATCAACAACTTTAGACTTAAAACAACAAACTAGTAATCAATTCAGAAATGGATTAAGCTAAATAAATTTCTATGTCATTCATCCGATCATAAAAATCCAAAATGATAAGTGGTAATCTTTCTTCCCTAAGACCAAGTGCCTCATTTGAGTCGTCTTCGCAATCTTCACCAGGTCTTTCTAGACGTTCAATTTCATTTTTCAACTCAAAATAAAATTCTTTATTCTTCAAATCTTCTGGGTCAGTCAAAAGTGTTCGGTTCTTGCCCGACTTCCGGCAAATGAAAAAAATAAGATTTAACATCTAATAGAGAACTTTCTAGCCTTTTTCTGTAACAATTTACGTTTGTCTCTGCTGTCAACTCACTCCATGATTTAATTAACAAAAGGAGTGCATCAAATATTTTAAATCTTTTTACAAAATCATAATATTTTTCATTCGACTTTGATTCGAATCCGATGTTTAGCTTGTAATTTAATTTTTTTCCGGTAAATGGATTTAAAATATTTGTTTATTCCTTGATCCGTAGATTGTATTTTTGAGGTTACTTTTAGGAGAGGGGGAGTAAAGCAATTCTATGTTGCTAAATTCAACATCTACTGGATTGACTGGAGCATTTTCTAATGTCAATTAAAAAATGTTGTTTCTTCAAAACATGGTCTCATTTAGATCTTTTAACCATTGGTAAAAAATTTCTGCTATCATCCATGCCTTTGGATTGTGTACATATTCAATTCTAAGTGGATTAAAATCTAAGTTTTTGAAACCTCTCGAACTTTTAGATTTACAAAATAAAAATGGATTTAACTTTTCACCTGTTACACAAACACAAAATAATAAAGTAACAAGCTCTTTACTAAAATTTTCCACTAATATAATCTTCGCTAACATGACAAAGGACTTCTAGTGAGCGTAGACTTAAAAAAATAATCCAGTTTGTTGCAATTAAAGATATCTTTCGGGTAATAGGATTGTATTTTCTCACAACATCGTATTTTAAAGTCTTCTATAATAGTAGAATCGAATATACCTCGATTCGCCGCTAACGATTTTTAAGCGAATTTGATGGCGTCTTTTGAAACTCCTAAACCAAACCCAAGAAGCAAAAAAATTGGTTATACCACATGAAGACATTAAAAGGGCCATATTTTTAAGATTTTTGTATTGAATTATAAAAATATTTAATTTCTTTAAAAAACACCATTCAAACAGCTTATCATCGATCATTTTGGTTTTGTAATTTGTGATAATATTTTTCGAGCTAACATTTCTACCGAAATTCTCAATTTTTGTTTTTATTGAATAGACCATTAAATGTTGCTACTGGTTTATTGAACTCCTTCACCAGATCTCGCTGTGTTTTACTCAGATTGTTTTTTCAAAAAAGAAGGATCTTTTGTTTTTTCTCCAATGTAAATCTTTTCCGTTGTATCTTTATTATATTCAACATGTTATAGGTAAAAAAAGGTAGTTAAAACTTGAAAAAAAATGTTCGTTATTTAGAATAAGCAATAATATGTAAAAAATTTCATTGTAACTTAAAATTATAAAAAATGTTCATTATTTACAACGATCATTATTTAGGACTTACACTGTATTTTTTTGGAACTATTGAAGATTTGATGGTTGAGTTCATTCCTAAAATTTATAAAAAAAACTCTGATATAATCAATGGATCATGGTGCAATAACCATCTTTAAAGAATTTTAATTACGCAGAAGTTTACAAAGACTTATAAAGTAAGCTGATTATATATCTACAATTAAAATAAACAATAATAAACATGATTGGAGAAATAATATGGTAAAAGGGTTTAAAAAGTATTGATAAGGAAGTGATTTTTCTTGCTAAAAATAGTAAAAAATTTTAAATCTAACTCATGATGATGGGTTTGAAGGTTTAAAAAACATGGAGTGCTTGATCTACTTCTAGCTGATAGCGAACAATTTCATTCTTGATAAACTCATTCAGTTTCAAGCAAACCCAGCGTTTGATGGAGAGACAGAGCTTTAAGTATCCAAACATCTAACATCAATAAATTAGTTGAATTTTTTTTCATGCCGGTATCACTGCGACTTTGACTATTTTAAAACCCTCCTTTATATGGGCAGAATTTCTAAAAACTAGATTGTAGCCGAATAAATTATTTACTATTTTGATGAGATAATGGCATTAGACTTTACTGAAAAGTATATTGGATCAATGTTTATTATTAAAAAGCGCCAGGACTTATTTTTATTTTAGTGTGGTTTCATTAAAAATTCACAGATATGTGAGTTTTGCAATCTATAAAACACAAAAAATGGCATTACTAATGACCATTATTTGATTTTTTATACAAAAAAATCGTCTTTTACTGATAGATTTATTTAGTTATGCAAAAAACCTTGACGGTTGTATATTTATCTTAGAAAATATAGTTTTTTATTTGACACAAAAATTTTGGATTGATATTCAATATTATTCAAAAATATCTAAAAGGGGATTCATTTCAAGATTTTAAAAATAAGCTTGGTTGTGGTAGATCGACTATAAAAAGATATGCAGATCTAATAAAGTAGGTAATTTGTGATCCTATTACCGACAATTTTGAGAAATTATGTGTTTTTGACCCTGATGGAAGCACAAAATTCGTTGAAATAGACGAAAGTATGTTTTTTAGAAGCAAATACAACAGAGGGTCTTATTAATAGAAAATGGGTTGTAGGTGGTATAGAAAAAGAAAGTAAACAATTTTTTATTGTCACTATTGCTAATCATAATGCTCAAACAATGTTCAGAATATTAGTTTTATAAGGCTGTAAATCACTGTCTACATTTGATCATTCCTAAAGATTCAGATGTTCATACTTAGAATATAAAGGGGATCGAGTCTATAAGTTAAAAGTTCTTTAGTTCAAAATAGGCATTAATGTTGAGCAAAATCTCAAATATTCAACACAAGTCATAAAGTAGTACATGATAGATATAAAGAAAACGATTTAATACTCTAATTTTCTTTCTAAAAAGAAATAATGATTAATTATATTTTATTCCTATTGTTTTCATTAAAAATTTTCATATCCGCTAATAAACCAAAATGAACCATTTTTTCTTATTTAAACAAGAAATGAACAGACTTCTTTAAACAATCTTTATGTCTAACATACTGCAAGAGTTGTTTAATATTAATTCTGGCATTAGATATTATAAATTACTAAAGAAAGAAATGGTCAAAAAAGAAAATAAACAAAATTGGAAAATTATTTTAAGTCAGACTTAAAACTGACGAAAATTATGATAATAGTATTCTAAAGGTAACTTTTTCTTCATCATTTTTTGAATTAAATCTTTAAATATAAGTTGGTATGTATATATAAACATATTTTTTGTAACATTAAGTTGTTTTAATTTTGTTTTATAGATTGTTAATTTTTAGTCTGATTTAATTTGATAAATGAATACACTTTCTATATATGTATTTTAAAATTAAATAAAATTTTATCATTTGATTTATTTTTAATGATAAATTATGTTTTATATTAAACATATTTAGAAATAATCATTGAATAAGATGAATTTATTACATATATGACTTTTCCCTTTGTGGAACGTATCTAGACAGTAAAATTACGTATAGTTATATTAATTACTGAAAAATATTAAGTTGTTATTTTATATCAAACAGAGATAATTTTAGATCTTTTTAACAAAATTATACACAACGAATATCAAAACTATTGTTAATTTTTATAAAGAAACAATTATCTACCACACCCCTAAATACTTTATATTTAAAATAATTCAATAAAAAAATTGAAATAAAATATAATATTTGATAAGAAGGGAAGGTCCAGAATTCGAAGAAATGTAAATATATCACATTAGATAACTAATATTCTACAAGATAAATGTGTATTAAATAGAAGATTTTTTTATATCATTCGCAAGAGTACAATCGGGTTTAAGATACCTATTACTCGCTTTACTGTTCAGAAACATAATGATGTATTTTTTAGTTATAAAATTTCTATGATATGTAAGTTTTCTTTAATTGTTAAAGAAAATATCCATCAGGACATTTTTATCTAGGACCATATTAAAAATATGAATAAAAAAAGTCCAATTTTTAAGGTTTTCATATACTTTTATCAAAACAACAAAAATAATACATATTGCTTACTAATGTCGTTTATAAGAAGATTTATTACCGAATGAAGAATTATGGCTAAACTATATTAGAAATATATTTTAGCATATTAGGATTTTTAAAATTAAAGGAAAATCCAGTTCTTTGAGATCAAAGATATAGTTTCTAATCATTAAACTCTGAAAGTTAGGGAAAGTTTACGTAATATTGGTACGGTTATTCTTTATGGTTAAAGAAAAAAAGATGTATGAAAATTCTAATGATATGAAGAAATTATAGTATAAACTTCAATTATGATATATGATACAATTATAAATTTTGATAAATTAATTCATAAAAATAATCATTGATTTTTTAGACAACAAAGAAATTTTTAGGTATATTATAAAAATATAATATTTAAAGTTATCTTTTTATTACTCGCAATAAGATTGTAGATCAAACAAAGATATTTATTTACTTGTTATCTAATTAAAATAACAATCAGTTAATTAAATGTTAGTTAAATGTTAATTTTTGTTAAGATTTTATTTTATAATTTATACTTTGATATTTCATAATAATTTAATTAAAACTGATTATATTTTATACTGTTTATAACACTTATTCAATATCCAAACGTTCTCTCGTTAATGTTAAGGTTGTAGAGTTTGAAATTTAACCATAAAATCTTTATTTTTAAGTATAAAATATAATTTTAAATATAACATGATCATATATATTGTTAAAAACCGTAAAAATGTGTTTCTTGAGAATATTCTTTTACATTCTCTCTTATATGTAACAAAAAATTTAGGATACAAAAAATTAAATCTTTAAATAATTTATCATGGCTGGTCTTGGATTTAAATATCTGAGCTAAAATATTAAATTTTTCTAATTTATATTCTGATTAGTTTGAAAAATTATTTTACATACTGATCACTGTGTATGTTTTCTATCAATATGATTCTAAAATTTCAAACTTGAAATTTTTTTTAATGGTAAACAATTGTTAATTTATATTATATTTTCTTATAAAAAAGAGATCATATGATTTTTCTTATCGTAACTATTTTCTAGCGATGTGTTCATCTAGAATAGTATTTCCCAAAAATATTTCATCTATGTCCCACTTAAACGAACAAAACTCCTCGAGTGCCTATTTAAAAAAAATTATTATAGAAACATATGGTGTAAATGTATATAAATTATAATAATATAAAAAATCAATGCTTTTCAGCATCAATATTCTAATAAAATATTATAAAATAAAAACTTGTATTCCTTTCAAAAAAGTCCTATGACCACCTTGGAAAACAATAGCCTAGAAATATATCATCATCTAAATATTCTCACATTTTTACAATTTACAATGAAAAACTCTGTGTTCTTAATAGTATAGTTATTTATTGCACATCAATAAGTTTAATTGTGTTATTAATGAATTTTTCTGTTTTAATTTAAGAAAAATTAGGATGGTATTGAATTATTATTACTTTAAAAAGAATCAAAAATATTTTTTAAGTTGAAATCATCTCCAATAGTATTTTTGCAACAAACTTTAATGATTCCTATTAGTCTTTGACACAAAATGTAAATAAATTTCATCAATTATTTATATATATAGAATTTAATGGTACAGGGTTTTCCCTTCAATTTCGTTTTTTCACACCTCAATTTCGTTTTTTTTAAATTTTTATATTTATTAACTATTTGAAGTAATAAAACCTTGATGAAAAATGTTCAAAATAATATGGAAAACAATAATATTATCTCAAATAAAAAAATATCTACCAAAAAAGCAATGCCATCAGATGAAAATACAAATCCAATTATTGAATCTACCAATACCAATAACCTTGATGACATTATTCAAGAATCAAATATTATAATGAATAAGAATTTAAGAGGTCGGTATGAGCAGATAGACAATAGTAGAAGAGCACGCATTATAGCAGCTCACGAATCAGGTATATCTGAAGTTAGAATAGCACAGTATGAGAATCTACTAAAATCTACTTTTGGTTCAATTATAAGAATATATAAAACAAATGGTGTCTTTGAAAAGAAACTTAGAGGTGGCAAAAATCTTTGCAAGATGACTGAGGAAATGATTGATTATGTAAGAGCAACAGTTGATGAGAATTGTAAGATATCGTTAAAAAAAATCGTAATAAAAATAGAAGAAGGTTATCAGGTAGCCGTATGCAGAACAACAATTTTTAACTGTTTAAAAAAATTCCGTTATTTATTAAAATTGTTTCATACAATTCCTGATATAAGGAATGATCCAGCAACAGTAAATGTCCGTAAAATATATGCTGAGTCTTATTTGCGATTAGAAGAAGACTATCCTCAGTCAAATATAATATTCTTAGACGAAGTTGGATTTAATATAAGCATGAGAATAAAAAAAGGGAGATCACATGTTGGGACAACACCTGTCTCAATTGTAAAAAATATACGTTAAAAAAAACATTAGTGTATGCTGCAGTATGACTAGAAAAAATGTATTGTTTTATAATGTAAATTTCAAAGCTTACAATTCAACAACTTTCCATACTTTTCTAACATCTTTATTTTATATAACTAATTCACTTGGTTTAGGAAGATGTATTTTAATATTGGATGATGTTAGATTTCATAAGTTTGTTTATTTAATTAAAGAAGCTGAAAGAAGAGGTCATATTTTACAATTTTTACCACCCTATTCCCTTTTTTTTAACCCAATCAAAAATGTGTTCAGTAAATGGAAAAATATAGTAAAAAGATCTAATTCTGAAGATGAAATGCTTAATAGTACGATAAGTGCTATTAACGAAATATCCCCTCAGGACTGTGATGGATGGTACAGAAACATGAAAACATAAGTTTGAAAATCACTTGAGAGAACGATAATAAATCAATAATTTAAATATTTTTTTTATTTTTAAAATTTTACTTAAAATAAATGAATATAAAAATTTAAAAAAAACGAAATTGAACTGAAAAAAGTAAAAAAAATAAAATTGGACTGTGAAAAATGAAATCGAAATGTAAAAAAACGAAATTGAACTGAAAAAACGAAATTAAAGTAAAAATCCTGTAATAATAGGAAGTAAATTTTATATAATTTTATAATATAATACTGCTTTAAGCATCCTGCAATATAAATCCTTGGTTTGAGAGTGTAAGTATCGCATAAAATTTTTTTTCTCGTCTTTCCCCTAAAACCTTTCGAATGGAGCATACTATGCAGTTTTTTTAGTCTCACTGCAAATGATGTAGATCTTACCATCTAATGAATGCAAATCTTATTTAGAATTAGCGCGTCCTCTAGTTTTTTCCAACATATGAATGTCATCTGCTAACTGATTAACATATTCTTTTATAAATACGTATTGTGAAAATGCTTTTTCGTTCTTTTCTTTTTGAACGGATTTATATAGAATGTACAAACTAGTAGCACATACTTTAAGGCTCCAAAAGAAGAGTTTCTGCCAGCATTTAAGAGATTTTCTTAAGAAACAGTAGTTTACTTTATATTGATCTCTGCGATTAACACCACATATATTTTCGGTATAGTTCAACACTATTGCAGGCTTCTGTATTTTAATAGTTTGGCATGTCGTAATATTCTATGTATACACGTAATTTCTGATAAATCCCAAGTTCTAAAAGTGTTACAATCCTTATGTTTTTCCGTGAGAGAAATAAAGTATTATTTTTTCTACAGGCAACTATGTTTGCTTTTGAAAATTTAGACGTCTTTATTATTGGCCGTACTCCTATTCTATTTTTGGTTAATGTACCATTTAAGTAATATTGCATTTCCTTTAATTCATTTGCTAAAGGTATACTAGTATAATAGTGGTCTGTATACATATGGTATTCTTTTGCATAGCCAACGTTATCAGCAAGTTTCTTAAATAAAGGTATGCAAGTAGTTACGAGGAGAACTAATTTATGAAGTTTGTCTGAAGTTATACTGCCATAATACAGGATAATTGTAGGAAGCTACCCTGTTTTAGAGTCACCAAGTACATATATATTTATACCCACTTGGTTGGTTTTTTGGGATTGTAGTTAATAAAACCTAGTTTTCTTTTAAATTTCAAAAAAGACCTATCAAGGCAAATACAGTAAAACCTCAACATTTCGCCCAAGTTGGGACAGAGACAAATGGTGGCGAAATTGAGAAACATCAGAAAAATAATTAAATAAAAGTAAAAAATCAAACCCTTTATAATCAGATAGTCTACTGTTTTTACCCTTTTCTCAATAGCAGATAAGCTTTTAATGCATGCTTTATAAAGATTCAGATCCACTATTGTCCATTCCTCGCTCTTAGAATTCAAATATAAAATGATATTTTTAGTGTATTTTTTATATTTTCCCGGCAAAACTATGTTTCTTTCAGATCCTTTGGTTTCATCTATTCTAATATCATTTCCTTCAAAAACCTCATAAATTGATTCTTCTGTTTTGTTTTCGTAAGAAAATTCCATATCAACAATTATTTCATCATTCTCTGTATAGCCAATACCAAGAAAGTCTTTCTCGTAAAATGGGTCATAAATTTTAGATTCTTTCATTAAATTCTCATAGTTTTTAATATTTGGTGTCACTATTTCCACTTTTTCTTTAATAAGATGCCTGAAACAATTTCTAATTTTTGTCTGATCAATTTTTTTCCAAGCCATATCTGTGAAAACAATAGCATCTTTGAAATTTAAAAATTTTTTATCTTTTTTATGGTGAAATTGAGAGGTTGGCAAAATTTCGAGTAGGCGAAATTTCGAGGTTTTACTGTATCTTTATATGGTACAAAATACTGTAGAAACTTTGAGTCAATATATTCTAGGTAATTGCTGGATTTTTGAATACGAGTCCTAATGTTCTGATAATTAGGAAGGTTTTCTTTTAATTAAAAAATCTAAAATATTTGCAATAATCTACTACTCGAAAATGTATTTGGATAGAATGGTATCATAATATTCTTCCTGGTTGACGAATATTCTTTTATGTTAGCTAAATGCATTATTACCTTATTGAAAATTACTCCAAGGAAAGTCCACCATGATTAAGTTATATTTCCTTCCATGTTTTCCAAATCGCTTCCTTTGACAAAGATTTCATCGCTTTTATTTTCTCCTTAGTATAATTGGTTGCCATATTTATTATACTAAATAACATATGGTGTGTGAAAAATAATTTGATAAAGTCTAAAGGCTTTTTGATGTGAGCTGGAACTTAATGATCTGGAACCTTTGAAGAAATATTTAATGGTAATCAAGGTAGAAATTTAGCATCTTCTGTAAAATCTTACTATTAGGTACTCTCATCAGCATTATCATATCCTTATCCTTATCCTCATTCTCACTGTATCTTATATTTAGTATTCTTTTTCTCTTTCAATGAAATAACTTCAATTACGCTATAATTTTCACTATCACTATAGTCATTTTCGTGAATTTCATTTTCATCAATAGAAATATCGAATTCAAACTTGTGCTTACTACTGCTATCATTGGAATCATCGTGTAGCTTTCTTTAAGAATTTCCTTCCATATTTTACAGTTTTAAACAAAATAAACTAAACTGTGTAAAATAACTCCTGAAATGTGTAAGCTCTCTTGAAAAATCAAAACAACACTGAATTTGTATTCAAATAACACAAATAGTGCATTAAAAAATGGTAAAAGACAACGGCATATAGAAAAAAACAGAAAAAACTCACAAAAAGCACATGGCAAAATACTTAACGCATCCCTAGAAAATATAAAAACAGTAATAGTAATAAAAATAATGGTTATTGCTGTCATATACGTGACATTGGACCCAGCAAGTAAAAATGCAATGACGTTTATATGGTGGAACTGAACCGATAAGTGGTAAAAACGAAAATTTTAAATATTTTTTTAAAGCAAGTTAAATCACTTAAAGCTATGTTTTATTGCATCATATTTTGTAAAATTACTATAATTGATAATTAAAAAATTGGTAAATAATTCAAATATAATTATTTGTTTAAATCAGTGTTTTATAAAGTGGGAAATAGGGCTTTTTTGGAAATAATACACTTTTTTAATTTTTTCTATTTTTTTAAAATATTGATACTGAAAATAATTGATTTTATAAATTATTAGAATTTATATACATTTACACGATATTTTTCTATAAAAAATTTTTTTTGTGAGGTGCACTCGAGGATTTTTGATCTTTCAAGTGGGGCACAGATGACATATGATTAGGAAACACTAGGTTATGGAGTAATAGTCACTGAATATCAATATATAATATATTTATTTAGATCTTACTTATAAATGAAAATAAAGTAACTGGACAACAAGAATAAAATTTTCAAAAATAGTTTTCTCTTGTTTACTCTATTCTTAAATTTTGTTATATCTTCTTCTTGAGGTTAATCTTTATAACTGGTATAAATATATAGTCCTTGATTTCTTTAATACATAATATTGGTCTCAAGAATAATAAAATTCAAATGGTTGTGGAGCAATATTTGGATAAGATTAGTTAGGAAATACTATATTAAAATATTTGTACAAAACTTTAATTTTATTTTTAAGATATTTTTAATTCTTTAGTAAAGAATAATTTAATAAAAATTTATAATTATGAAATGATATTGTATTGAATGGTCATAACTTTTTGTTTATTTAAAAATGTTATTTTTCCAATATTTTTAAAAATACGGTAATTTTATTATCATTTTGAACTAAATAAAATCCACAAATAATTATTATTGTGAACTTAAAAATAAAAATTGTACTATATATTGGGATTTAATATTTTTTTATTTGAAGAAATGTAAAATAATAATATATTTAAAGTAACAAAATTGATTTAAAAAATTGGTAAAATGTAAGTGTCAAGATTAAACATTAAAAAAAATTAGTTGATATATAATCAATGGTCAAAAATTTTTTAAATTAAAAGATATATTTAGGATAATGGATGACACCTAATTATTAACGTAAAGAAATTGTCCAGTATTTAGCTAATTTATAAAAAAAAATAAAAGCTCAAGTATTTTTTTTATATAAAATGATCAAATATCCATTTAATAAATAACTATAATTTAAAAAATAAAAATTTTACAATATTAATGATTTAATTTATATTTTTAGTGGATATTAATGTGGAAGAAATGACCTTATTTACATTAAAATTTTAAAACTTGATCAATAATACAAAATTTTATAGTAAATTAATTTTTATAATATTTTTGACTTTTTTAATGGAATTTTCTTATTTGATTCATCTAAAGTTATTTTTATGTATAAAAACTGATCTAGATTGATATTTTATTTTGTATTTTTTCATAATACACTTGCTTTTCATTTCAAGATTTAGTATTATCTTTTTATTTGTTATTTATCCCACTTTTTATATAGTAAGTTATAAATTCTTGTAATTAATAATGATATCCAACTACTGAAACCCATTATTCAGATCAAACAGAATCTTTGTACAATTTATATTAAAAATAAGTATAAACCTTATGAATTATTATTTCGTTATTATATCTGGCACAGTATAATCTATCGAATGGATTACAATTGATTTAAAAAAATATTTTGCCATTTACTATGATTCATATAACAACAATAAAATATTATTTTTATATTTCAGATAATTCTCATACGAATAGATGAGCTTTAAAAATCTATTAAAACCTTTGGATCATTGAAAATTAAATATCAAAGATGCTATCAGGTAAAAAAAATACAAAAAAAAATTAATAAAATTTAAAACTAAAATTTGATTAAAAGAATTAGTTTTTACACTAAATCAAACTTGTTATTCCATAGCTAAACAAATTCAGTCCTATCGCATCTTAAATAAGTTTTTATTCCTTTCTAAACTTAATTCAATATTTTAGTTCATTTTTAAAACTCTCAACTGGTTGCATGTGGACCTTCATTATAGAGCCAACGAACGCATACTTATGAAAAAGTGCAAAGTGAGTAAAATTTAATCTCCTAAATGCAAAATAACTTTTAATTTCATCAGTGTAAAAAACAAAAATTTTTGAACACTTTTATGATAATTAGAACAATTTTAGACGATTTCTTATCCGAAATTACTTCAGTCCGCACATTTTCAATATCTCCGCTTATTTCATTAAAATCAACAATGCATATCACGTTAGTTTTGTTTGTTATGGAGCGTCCACGATGATTTTTGCACTTATAATTTAGCATAGTCTGGTCAACGTTGTCAATTATATTTAATCGTCCCAATTTGTACATTTCAATGTTAAATTTTTTCATTAAAACAACTTATTAATAATCATTCTGTAGGTTAGCCTACTTATTCACAAAATTTTTATAATACTATGACCAGGCTGCTTATCAGCTATTCTGTCTAAAACTATAAGGCTGACATGGAAACTTCATTTTGAATAACTAAAAAAATGAATTTACTAATATAGAAGTATTTTATATCTTGATAAACATTATTTGTTGTAACACCGCAAACAGTATTTTTCGACGCAAAAACTCTTTTTATTAAATTTTCATTGATAGCTTACAAATTGAACATTTCATTTCGCTTCTAGGGAATTTATTGTCCTAACAGTAGTTTAATAATTCTTCAGCACTTGATTTTGTAACATAATCTTCAAATTCGATTATTTACATAACGCTTCATTTTTTTCTTGAATAAATTTTCACTGATCCAACCTTTTAGTTGATATAAAAGCTTAATTTTATTCCAATATGACACAATTAATGATTTCTATAGATATTTAATAATATCAATAAACTTTGTATCTTGAAAATTATAATTAAAAGCCTCTGAGAGCAACAACTATCCAAAATTTTTGTTCAAATTTGCAATTATAAATTGTATTAAATTTTGAGTCTCTTAAATTAGAAACATCTAAAAGTTGTTTAATCAACTGGAACAAGTTTATAAATTGAATGAATATGGGTTTCTATGTTCAAAGTAAATATTATAAATTTTATTCATTTTTGAGTCTCTTAAATTAGAAACATCTAAAAGTTGTTTAATCAACTGGAACAAGTTTATAAATTGAATGAATATGGGTTTCTATGTTCAAACTAAA
>CAKKLC010013957.1:0-15206 GCA_918559645.1 Ceratonova shasta
AAAATATCAAATCAATTATTTATAACTAATATGTTAATTTTTAAGGATATTTATAGTGATATTCAAGTATAAATGATTAACAATTAAAAAAAATCTATTTACAAAACCTATTTACATCACCGTATATAAAGTTTAATAACAAAAAAATATCAAATCAATTATTTATATCTAATATGTTAATTTTTAAGGATATTTATAGTGATATTCAAGTATAAATGATTAACAATTAAAAAAAATCTATTTACAAAATCTATTTACATCAACGGATATAAAGTTTAATACCAAAAAATAACACTTTAATAATATATTTATAACATAAAAGTATTTTGACTACAAAAATGTTTATATAGTGTAATAATAATTTAATTATTTATAAAAAAATCATTTAAATGTATAGAATCTTATATAAGGAAATGTTCAGATTTAATTATAATTAAATTATTACTTTGATATTAATAATCATACCTCATATTTCACCCTTTTACCTGTTTTCCTAGATTCACTAATATTATATATTAAATTATTACCGAATCTCTTCTAATAATTCTTTTGCACATTGTTTCTTTGTCTTTTTTCGTTTACTAGGTGTTGGTTCCTTATTAAAAGATTCTTTCTTATTTATATTTTCATCTTTATTTCAACTCAATTTACCTTCCATTTTACTTTCCCGCCTTTCTTTTATCTAATTTAATATTTTGCCATGCGTATCGATGCCTGATTTCAAAATAAAAATTTATTTGTATTTTTTAATATTGGTATTAAATTTTATTAATTTTTATTTAAAATTAATAAAACAGAATTATCTACTTCATTCAAATATTAAGTTGTGAGAAATGCTACACCATTTTGTTAATCCCAAATATTTAAATTCTATAAATAATAATTACTTAAGATAAAAATTAAGTTTAAAAATAATGACGAAACATTAAAATAGATATTTAAAAAAAAATTTTGACTGTAATTAAACTATGATCTGATATTATTGAAAGTAATTCATTATATTAAAACGATGGAGATATCTTTAAATAAATGATCCGGGGTTATGTCTATAAACTTTAAGTTAAATCTGGATGGCATTCAATTTAGGTACGAGATTTTTAATTTTATATTTTTCTAAATCAAAATATTTAAAATGTTGTAACATCTATACCACTTGGAAAATATTATTGATAGCAAAGTTTTATTACAAAGGATACTCATAATTTTAGAGGAAAGTTTACAAGAGCTTTTTTTAATTAACAGATATTGCCTATTAGTATGACCAAGTTAATTTTAAAAAATGTCATACTTATAAATAGTAATGAGTATTCAATATAATAAATTATTACAAAATTTTTTAATTAAATTCATTTTTATTTTTTTACAAGATATATTTATACTCATACGCTTATTAAAAAAAGAAAATTCACATTTTCTTTCAAGAAATTAGTTATTACCTACATAGAGCTGGTTAATTCATTCTATAAAGCTAAAAAAAACATTTTTCCGGAAAAGACAATTATTCTTATAGTCAATCTATGTTTCAGCAATTGTTTAGGAACAAAGACGCTATTAAAGCCCAATCCTCATCCGTGAAAAGGTATTTAGGTGGAAGAATAAAGGCGTTGCTTGGAACGCTTGAGGAAATTATCTTAAATGAAATTTTTGAACTAATGATAATGCAGATAAAAGTTACAAGAACTTTTATGTCTGATCGAGCTTTAATGTTAGCTCAGCAGAACAATAATTGATTTTAAAACTTACAACAGTTAGACTGATGGCTTTTAAAAAGAAATAATTTATCACTTAGAAGGACAAAAAACTTAACAACTTTGACTGACGATGTAATAATTGGATGTGCCATCTCTTATATGAGATACGTAAGAAATATTATTTCAAATATTGATTTATCCAAAACATTACTAATTGATGAAACACTTGTCTATTTTGAAGATAGTAGCACTCAGACTATTGATTTAAGAGCTCGTAAGCATGTAACTATGTAATCAACTGGATTTATTTATATAAGAATCACAGCAGTAATTTCAGTTTAGGCAAATGGAAGAAAAGCTACTTCTCTTGTAATCTATAAATGTAAGAATTCGTCCGTAATTAATTCATCCAACACTATTTTTTACATAAATCAAGAAAAAGCATGGGTAAACCAAGTCTTGATAATTGCCTGGATTAATATGATGTTTCCGTTGTTTAATGTTAGTCCACGCAGATCTATTGTATGGGATTCTTGTCGTGTGCATAGAAAAGAGAGAGTAAAAGAGCCCTGTACAAGAAGAATTTTTTGCAATGGTTGTAATACCTGGTGGATTAACTCTATATTTACAAGCAGATGATATTGGAATCTTTAAAAAATTAAAGGATAAAATTTCTATTTTCATCAACACCTGGAAAACATCTGATAAACTAGATTACACTAGGGCTCTTAAGGTCGAGGGAATGAAATAACTTTGAGTATGGAAAGCATAGAATCCAGACTATATTGTAAAGTGGGAGGAAACAATTTATTTTGCTTATGCCGAACAGGCAACAATGCTGGGGGTCTGGGTGACAGCAATTCCCAGGAAATTATTTTTTCTTTATTTTAATAACAAAGAAGAAAATCTAGGTATGTTTTATAGGATGTATCCACAGAATGCTATAAAATTACTTTTTTTACTAACGATCATAGATATCAATATCAGATTCACAAGGTATCGACAAGATAACGGTTGATAAAAAGGTTTGTAAATATTTAATGAAATTATAAAGAACCATATTATGGTTTTTACAGCTTGTTTCAATGTAAGTCACAAATAATTATAATGTAAAATTGTTAAAATAATTGTAATATTGTATTATGTTTACAATGTTAATAAATTCATGCTTGTAACACGATTTGATGTTGTATTATAAAAATAAACATTTCCTATGATTTCTTGATTTTAGTGTTTACTTTACTAAGCATTAGTGTACCCAGTACTAATTACTATAAGAAACAGAACAGTAAGTCACAAAGGTATAAAATAATCTATTTATTTAATTACTTTTTGAACAGTACTCTTGGTTGTGTTACCAAGTCATATGCTTGCTCCTGTTGATAACTTTCTCTCGTGGTTCAAAACTGTATCACTTCGTTGTAGATTCAGGCAGAGCTAACCTCACTGTCACATTAGAGGTCAGGGATCGCCGCAAATTTGCATACAGACGAATTTGCGCTTAATCAACAAGTTTAGAAATGTGGATAAAAATTTTGAAACTATTTTTTGATAATCATAAGCAATAATAATTATTAGATTATTTTTATTCCTCTTTTTTGAATTTGAACTAGTAAATGCTTATAATGGTCTCAAGGTACTCAAGGTGTGTAAGCAATCGTTTATTTTTAATCAAATTATATACATTTTTTTCTTTTTGAGAACAAGATACATTAAATATACCTTTAGGACAGTGCATGAGGTCATAAAGATTTAAATCTTCCATTTGAAGCAAACAGAGATAAAATGAGCAATATTAGGATGCGAATTGTCAATCCTTAAGTTAAAAGTTCTATTCCAACTTTCAGTATTGTTTGATGTTTCCATCAGTCTTTTTATAATTCTTAAATAAGCATTCTAAAATTCTATACTGAATGAGGGTTCAGTCTCCGCATCCCTTCTCTGTAGAAAATTCCTAAATAATTTTTTAAGAAGTAATCAAGAAAGTTGTCTAATATAGGCTAACCATTTAACTGCACCAACGAATTAATAATTATGTAATAATCTAAAACCTCATGTGGAGGAAAAAATGAAAGGCATAACGTCATTTTAAAAATTTTTTTGTAAAATGCATTTTTTTGTATAGAGAGACTCCTCCTAATGCTCCTACACACCTTCAAGAAGCCTGTCTTAAGTAAAATAAGCAGCCAAAAAGCTCTGCTTTACTATTTATTAACCTGATGGCGTTGATCAAAGCAAGCTCAAAGTCAGTAATAATATATTCCACGTTTAATTCCACCAATTCCTTGCATTTTCTAAAAACCTTCACATAAGAACCTTCAGTTAATTGCTAAGTAGTATATGTATAAAAAAAGGTTTTTTTGAAAATAAATCCATGAACCACAACAACTTGATAGAAACCTTGTGGACACGATTTGAACGTCTCATCTATCACCATTGTATCCACTTAGGACATATAGCCGAGTTTAGTTTCTTATTCAAAGATTATCATGCGGTCTTTGTCTTGAAAACCACTATCATATATCAAATAAGGTTTCCATTGTTGTCCCTTTTCAAAATTTCTGGAATATCAATAATGACCCCAGGTGAATGCCCCATAATCTTGTTACTTGCTTTCCTAACCTAATCAAACATATATGTGATTGATGAGGACTCATCATCAACATCATTTTAAATTAAACACTAATCATCGGAGCTACAATGTCAAAGGCCCTTTCTGAAGTTGTAATAGCTCTATGTCTAATAATACTCATAACTCTTAGTCAATTAAACTTGTCAGGGACTAAAGGATGGGAATTTATTACAATTTTTTGTACATTTCTCTAGTCGTTTGTAACCAAAAATCCTCTGCAAGATCAGTTTCAACACCTCCAACGTACACAACCATCCAATTTTTTATCTTTGTTATAAAAAAAATCATCAAAAATGAGTAGATTGTTTCCTCTCTGTCCTTTAATAATATCGAATTCCGCTAAACGAGGTAAAAATATTTATTAGCTAAAAAAGATTATTTTTCTAGACTAGTTGATTTTGAGCATATTGTCCGTGTCGCAAGCGCGCATTTTCCCTACACGTAAAAATGCGCTTACTGCTTTCTCTAGTTGTTTAAACTGTAGCAATTCGTTATAGATTTCAGGCAGAGCTAACCTCACTGTCATAATATAGGTCAGTGTGCCTTTAAAAAAAAATCATGCTCTAAGAGCCACTTTTGTTAAAAAAACACCATTGAAAACACCCTTTCAGCATCAGCATTTGAGTGTAAAGAAAGCATACTAAATTTGGCACTTTGCACAACTTGCCAATTCTTGATGTCTAGGGATACACTATCGGTTAGGCAAGTCAAATAACCATAAAGCTTTTCCATCCTAATTTGCGACTACTCTTCCACAGCTGCCTCATTCCAGATATGTACAGGAATTTTTTTACTACTCGTTGTTTGAAATTCCATAAACTCCTAAAATAAATCTTTCTCATCTTGTGGGCTAGAAAATGACAAGATTGGATTGAATCTTTTGACAAAGTAAAGCAGGTCAATAAACTTATCCTGCAGTCTGTCAGAAACATTAACAAACTTGCTGTATGAGATTGCTTTATAATCTTTGGGCAACTTATCAAATGCATATTTTACTACTGATTGGAAAAATAGCCTAACATCACTGTACAACTTATCTATTTGAGCAGCTGTGATATCATCTTCATTGTGTAGCTTAATAATCTAGGATCGAGTCATTAATTTAACCACAATAGCTCCAACATCTAACTGCTTTTCAGCATTCTTGTATTATACTTTCACTAAGTGCCCATTTGCGTCAAGGATACTGCTTGGCTGCATGAACTTCATAAGAAGATTTTTTAGAAACTTTTGCATCTGATTGTGCAGCAAATATAGAAATGGATCTTCTCTTTGCATCAGTTGATTGAGATTATTGAAAACAGGTAACACAGGACTGATAGAAGAGTAGATAAACTTTAGTGATATAATTATTAAGGATTCTCTGAAGCCTCTTAAAACTAGCTTGACTGTAATTTTTTGATTAAAGATAGGAAGTTAGTGAATCGTACAACTGCAGTATTATCTGAATGGTAATTTCTAAATGAAATCATTGTGTTTTTACTTACTTCCGAATCTCCTTGTTAGAAGTATCAAAGAACTTACAATACTTCTTTAAACCAGTCCTCTTTATTGTGCTCTTGTCAAACCAATAATACAAATCTACACATAATTTATCCATCTCAGATTATGTTACCTTTGTGAATGCCTTGCTGGCATGGTGAAGGTCGTTGTGTACGATATGACATGGGCAGCCGTGAAAATATAGAACATGGTTTTTCTTAAATCCTCTGCTTCTAATAAAATCCCGAACATCATTATTGACCCTTGGATTATCAAGAAAAAATGAAATACGATTCTCCCGAGGTATAATTGTCTGTAAAAACTTTTTCAATTGCAGCAAAAATATTTAAAGCTGTTGCAGACTGTCTGCCAGTTGTTACACACATGTCAACAAATCGCTGATGAACACCCTGATTGACATCAAATTTTTGTTTGGTCGTGGGATTTATTTTCTCGAGTCCTATTTCCTTTGATCCGTTCGTGCAAATAGTTAAGGGGATTGATTTCATTTTCTGAATAGTGTCTTGCAGAAAATATTATCCAAGTGCACTATTAACAATGCAGGTACTCTTTCTACTTCCAGATGAATATGCCTTTGCAATAGCGGAGTCTGGAAATATATCCTTAAAAAAAGAGCCTAAATGATCAACAAGAGACAAGCCCAAGTTATGCTGAGCCGATGCAGTAGTCGTTTTTACCTCTGCTTTTTGAGTTTTATACTCTACGGCTGACATTGAATTTGAGTATGGATTTGACACAGCAACTGACGTTATGGATGCATTCTTGTTTAAAATTTTCATATGATTTGTATGAGCTGCAGATTCAATATGAACTTTAATATCAGCCACTCCTTGGTCGGCACAATTGATGGCTACATTACAAAAAGTACATCCTAAATGTGACGGGACAGATCCTTGCAATATATACGGCGATGTTTTAGTGAAAGTTTGATTAAAGGCGCTTTTATATACAGCC
Source organism: Ceratonova shasta (assembly GCA_918559645.1). NCBI lineage: Eukaryota > Metazoa > Cnidaria > Myxozoa > Bivalvulida > Ceratomyxidae > Ceratonova > Ceratonova shasta. The sequence continues at coordinate 6,781 of CAKKLC010013957.1, forward strand.
GCACCAGAAAAATGTTTGCTGGAGCCGCCGGTTGTTTTGCAATCTTCATCTTATGAGCAAGTGTCATACTCATGAAGTTTTGCCGATTTTCTCTTTGAAAATTTTAAAAAATAATAATTAATTATTAATCACGCTAATTATTGATAACTCAAAATATTGCGCTCAAAAGAAAACTATAAACATTACCGTAAGTATGTCTATGGTCACAATTTTTGTGGGCTATTTAAATGATAAAGGTCAGTATCCGACGTGAACGAGTACGATATGGCTATATATCAATAATCTACGGTTTTCGCCACTGCGCATTATGTTCAATACTTACGAAGAAAAACCAGGATGGGCCAAAAAAAATTAAAGCAAAAATATATTGAGTGATATTTTATTTAAACATTATATCTTAGTGTGATTGCGTTAGATTGCCTATAATTGCGTGAGTCTCACACCGAATGCTGGAGACTTAGAAGCCCTGGATTACACTAAGGGAGGAAATCCAAAAGCTCCAAGTCATGTACTTGTAAATCGATGGATTTATAGTTAATGGTCTTCTCTTTCTAGTCAAAATACTCTAAATTCAATTCTTACGGCAGGATTCTCCTAGGATTTTAATGAATGGCATATATTAAAAATGATTTATACGGAGAAAGATTTCAAAAAGATTTTATTGCCTCTATTCATGATAGTAAATCCCTACGCAAGATGTTATTATTGTTGAACTAGATGTTTTTGTTTTAGCTTATGAATAATTATTGTTTAAAATATTAGTTTTTTTCTTATTTTTTTAAACCAAATACTACGACTAAAATAAAAAAAAAATTAAAAAAAAAACTTTTTTAGTCATACCATTTGGCGATATCAATTAGATAATTTTTGAATATCTTTTTAAGGGTAATTCTTACCGTGACATTATTGAATTATTAAGTTTAGGTTTTTTTTTATTAATTTATTTTATTGTAAAAATATTACTTATGGGTCATTTTTTTTCCTTGGTCATTTTTCGGGATATTTTTTACCCATGATCCCTTTTTTAAACTAGATACCGCCTTATAGTTTATAAAATTTAATTTTAAATTATGGGAATTATAAAACAATAAGATATCAATCAATAGATATGTAGAAAATTTTTATATTGAGTTTTTATCGTATAATCTGTTGAAATCTTCATAACTAAAAGGAAGAAAACTTTATATTATTTTTTTTATTTATGGAAAAAGTATACTCTAAGAATTATTTAATCAGGCCTGCCGAGGATCTATAGATATTATAATAAATTAACTATTATAATTACATTTTACGATTTTAGACTGTTAAGTAAATTTTACTTAGTAAAGTAAAAATGTATAAGCTATAAATGACGCTAAGCTAGATGCATATTAATGTCTTAAATAAAAAAAGAGCCTCTTGGGTTAAGGTGAGAAAATCATTCTTTACTTGCTAGTTGTGGTTGATAAAGGCGTAGGTTTTACGTTAATTTTTTTTTTTTATTTTAGACTTTAAAGTCATATCCTTTAAAAAAATTATGCACTAATGGAATAATGGTGTAATGAAATAAGAAAAGTCAATTCTTGATGTCGTCTGTTTAAAAAAGAGTCAATTTGAAAATTTATTTTTACGAAAGAAATATTAGTCAATGTCTTCTTAAGTAATGATTTAGTGGAGCTTTTTAATGATTATAACATTGATCATCATTTAATTGCCAAATATTCAAAAACCAAATATGCTTTGATAATAACGTAAAAAATCTTAAAGTCGGAAACCATTAAGTAATATTAATTTCTCAATGTAATATGTTTATAAATTAAAATACTATTCAAAAGGTTTTTAAAATAACTGGATTTATTTTAGTTTATAAAATACTTAAAAATAATAAACCATATTAGATAGGATAATTTTTTAAAAGATAGTATGGTGATTATGAGTAAAATTCTGACCAGGAAAAATTTAAGAATCGCATTCTGGTAACTAGGGCAACCACAAAGCTGCATCAAATTCCTTAAAAGTTAAAAAAGAGTTACAATTGTTAAAATCTTCGAAGATTTTTGTAATCATTGATCTAGTAAATATCATCATAACTCTAATCATCTTTATTTTCCTCTTTTTAATTGAATTATGGTAAGAATTATAATAAATAGAAAAGTATTTTATAATATTCTCGCATTGAAGTTTTGATCATCAGCTAATAATTTTTCAACATGGAAAAACTTCGTTCGACTGTAATCAACGTAGGTGGACAGTTAATCATAAAATTATAATCTGTTGTGAGATAAACCTATTCTCTAGCATTACAATGGACTTGATGCAATTTTTATTGAGGCAGTCTTTTGTATATATGAATATTTCGACGAAATCATCTTTAGTCAATATACTGTCAGTTAAATCATATCCTAAACTTTATTTTTAAATCAAATTCTTCAAACTTATCTAAAGTTTAATCAAAAACGAATATAAAGTTTTTATCGTTATCTAATTCTCTTTAATTGATTTATTATTCAAAGCATCATATGCTCTCTGATACATAATACCTTTTGGCTTTAAATTAATATATTTTTTTATTATGGCGGGGAGATTATCTGAATAGTATAAGGCAACTAAAACTTAGCTTGACCACCTTTTAATTACAACAAATGTTGATATTTCTATATCTTCAAATTGGTATAATATATATTTGTTATAATGTGTCAAGATTTAAGACATTCCAATAAGAGTATCAACATTTTTATAATAAGCCCTAAGCTTCGTGGCACATTTATGTATTAAATGGGCGAGCAAATAAACATGAATTTTTTTTTGTTATTTTTTCTAATTTCAACCATAGCTTTTATACAATATGATGCTCTATCCGTTATTATAATACTTACGTTATTTATGCAAGTATTTATTCTTTCCAATTCTTCTTCTATATGTTTTATGAAAATAACTGAGTTTATGTTTTCTTCAAACTTTCCACAATCAATAACTAATATTTTTAAAATGTTCCAGCAAGGACATTAAAAATCATTTGCTTTTTTATTTCAGTCTCATCCGCAACTAAAAATTATTTTTTCTTTTGAAAATATTTTATCATTTCAAGACTTTGCTTAGCGAATAATTTGTCGAGATATCTTCTTGCAGTGGATTCAAATATCGTTTGATTGTATTTTAGATTAAAAGAGCTTTAAGCTTTTAATTTTTCAATTTCTATAATGGAATATCGGAAGATGAAAATGCATCGACTACTTTCTTTGTAAAATTGGGATTTGTATCAGTAAAAAATGATTGGTTTGAAATATCTTTTTGCTTACTAATCTAAAGCCTTTCCGGTGTTTTTGACTTTCCCTATGTTTGTTAATTGTTGATTTACACGTGCAATCTACATTCTTTTTAAAAAGAACACAATATAGATTTCCATTGACGTCTTTGATGAATTCTTCTTTATATTATCTAACTTATATTGATTGTTTGGTATTTGTCTGTTTAGAATAAAATGGCATATTTATAAGAAAAATAAGATATAAACAAATAAATAATTTTGAAAAGTTACAAATTTAATTAAAAAGTTGCAAAAAGTTTTGTTGGGTTGCTCTACTGATTACTTATTAAGAAATACAGTTAAAAGGGAAAATAATACTAATTGATCAAACTTTTTGACAATATATAAAAAAAGTATTAACAACTTTAAATATTTATTATTTAAGTTGGATACAAGTAATATTACTGAAATATTAATCTTCATTAGGGGTGTTGATGATCAATTTAATATTACTATAGAACTAACTTTTATACGATCTATAAATGGAAAAACTTTGGGCGAATGGTTTATAACAATTTTTTATAAAAATCTTTTAAATTTAAACTATTCTATTTGACATAATGTAATATTACTACAAAGAAATCTTTAATATTTTTAGAAAAAACACGATCTTTTTATTATTTTTGAAAGCAAAAATAATTGAAAGTTTGTATTTCACCATTTAATTAATCACCAAAATTTTAGTTATAATTTTTCAATGATAATTTTCATATTTACTTAATTTACTTTTAAAAATTTATAAAATTATTAATTCTTGGAGCGTCAAACACTAACAATTTTCAATTAGAGTCAAAGCAGATTATTTTGAACTTTAGTTCTCGAATGAAAGATGTAAAAGTAGTAAATATGTATTTTGACGATTTTGGATTTTAAAAGAAGGAATATAATATTTTATAAGGATAAAACAGAAATTTGTTTGATTTGCATATCTTTAAAGATAAAGATTGATGTAATCAGTAAGTAATTGTTTAAAATTTGCTTAAATACTACAAATAGTTGTAAGAAAAGAACCAATTTATAGATGAGACTTTAAGTTGCTTGAAAACATTTAAAAATTAACTTTTTCTGTATTATAACTACATAACGAAGAAAGAAAAACTTATTTTCTGCTTTTAAACCCCATTTTATTAATGGTCAAAAACAAAATAATATAAATAATGTGCTAAAATACTTGATACAGAATTTGAAAAAAAGATTGAAGATTTTAAGAACATTTAATCATTATTGGAAGTTTTTTAAATCTTTTTTTAATATAGATACTGGAGCTGTATAGGCAGGAATGCAGTTAGAAATTAATGGAATTTAGTACAGTACCAATTTAAGACAATTTTTATTTAATTTCATTAAACGATATTTTTATAAAGCCCTTCTAAAATTTGAATTATTTAAACATGTCTGCTTACTTTATAAAAGTAATGGTGATGTTTTCTTCATCCTATGTGAGAACAGGTATTCAAACCATGGAATTAGCAGAAAATTCAATTATAGCCGGATTGACTGATGAAATCTTTTTTCAAATTTCAAAATTTTTTTTGTAACAATTAAAACCTTCGTAAAAAATATTATTAAATTCAAAAAAAATTCCATTTCTCACATATCTACCATGGCTGAAGCTTTCATATAAAAGTTATATAAATTATCATTATTTTAGGTAAAATTAGATACTTGTATTATTTTTGTGTAATGTTTTTATAATATTATGTTAAAAAGATTTTATATAAAATCAATTTTGTCATAATTCTGGCCTATTAAAAAAGTTATCATGCCGTTGGTCAAAATTATCAATTATTTTATAATTTATTAAATATAAATTAAAAATTTTAATTTGTTTAACTTAAATTAGAATAAATCTATTCAAAAAATTAATTAATATATTAGGTTGTTTAAAAAGTAATTTTGTTTTTTTGCAACAGAGGGTTTATTTGTAATTTTTGCACCCAACTTCAAACTTATACGGTTTAAATATTATATTTTTTTTGACAGCTCAAATAGCAAGGCTTGAGTATAACAAATTCCAATTAATTCTGCGAAGTAGTTTTTAGTTTTTGCCATTTTAAATATGAAGAACGATAAGCAGCATTTTAGACATATCTTACTGTTTTACCACAGAAAGGGTAAAATGCTGTTCAAGCTATACAAAAATTTACCTGTGTGTATAGAGAAGATGTTCTGGTCGTACGCCAGTGCCAGAATTAGTTTTCTATATCTAAATTTGGCAATTTTAATGTAAAAGATGTACTACGTTCCGGAAGGTCTATTTAAGCTGATAAAGACGCGATAAAAGACATTAGTTGATGCTAACCCACAAATAACAACACGTGAGATCGAATTGAGGTTAAATTTATCAAATTCAACAGTTTGTGACCACTTTAAAGACCTGGGATTATCCTCGAAGCTCGATGTATGGGTTCACAATGTTCTCACAGAGGAATCTGTGTCATCGCATTGACGTTTGGGATTGGCTTGTCAAACGCCTGGAAAAAGATTGATTTTTGAAGCACTTTATCACTAGGAAGAAAATGGGTTGTATACCACAAGGTCAACGCCAACAGATCATGGAGGAAAAAAGACGAACCGGCTCAAACTTTTTTCTAATACCGATATTTACAAAAAAAAGGTGATTCTGTCTGTTAGGAGGGATTTCAATAGAATCGATTTTTTTAGCTTTTACTTAATAACACAAAGATTAATTTAGAAGTCTACTGTCATCAGCTAAACAAACTGAATGATGCACTTTACCAGTAAAGGCCAGAACAAATCAGTAGCCAAAGTTTAGTGTTTCACCATGACAACGCGAGACCTCACACAAGTTTAGTCACTCGCTATAAGCTTTTACAGCTCGAATTATATACAATGCCACACCCACCATATTCTTCAGATATGGCACCATATAATTATCATTTTTGTAAGTCACTTCAAAATGTTGTGGACGGGAAAACCTTCACCCTTAATGTGTAGATAAAAAATCACTTTGTAATTTTTTTGTCACCAAGGACCAAAAATATTATAAGCGTGGAATTATATTACTACCTAAAAGATAGCCAAAGGTGTTGGACAAGAAAGACCAATATATATATTGTAATAAAGTATTTGTTCATTTTTTGAAAACTGTCTTTCATTTTTATAAAAAAAAACGAAATTACTATCCTAAAAACCTAATATTTTTTCATAAAAAAATAAATAAATTGCAGATGCTTTATTAATAACTATATAACGAAATTTAAGGGATTCTAAAATTAATAAATTTTAATAACCAAAATCCAACTCTTAGAACAAATTTAACTCTTATAAGGTAGGTAAGAACGTTTATAACGATTTATTATAAATTAAAATTTTGAAAAATTAACCTTGTAAATTATGTAAATTTTTTTAGGATTTTTCCTGGTTGAATTATTTTATGTGTTTAAGTTCCATATAGCTAAATATAAATTACATTCAAATAATAATTATTAAAGCAAAAAGTTACTTATGTACTAAGCAAAAAAATACTTATAAAAGAATTATTTTTTAAATTTTAAAAAAGTTTATTGATATTATTTAATAGAAGGTATTGACTAGAAAAGAAAACTTGAACAAAATATTGACAAAGGAACTAATATAAGAAATTAAATTAAATTAATAAAATAAAATAATTATTTATTTTTTGTATTTCTTAGGTTGAAATTCACAAATTTTATAATATAAAAGTTGAAACTAGTGAATAATTTTAACAAGAGAAAAACAGATTATGGAAACCATCATTTCATATAATAAATACTATAAAAATGTTGTTAAAAGTTATAGAATATTTTTCAATTGATAAAAAAATATAAAAATCTTGTTAAAGAAGTTATAAAGTAAGTTGGATCAAAACTCAAATTTTTTCACTAAAAAAATAAAATTTTAAATTTAATTAAATCAATAATTTCTTGAAAAATCTCCAATACAAACATTATTTTTAAGCGTAAAATCTCAAAAGAGAGGGATACAACTTCCATATAAAACCTTTCATATGTTTTAATAGCAATTTTATTTTACTCCACGATGATTTAATTGTTTGCGTATTTGCGTGTGATAGCGGATCATCAAAATTCTGAGAATGATTTACCATGAAATCCTCTGCAAAAAATTACCTTATTCGTTATATGCTCTAAAACTATCACTATGATTAATAGATCTCGGATGGCAAATTTCTAAACTATTGGAATAAAAGTATTCCAAGATCAACCATTAAAAACTTTTAAGTAAACCTTAGCTGGAGAATATGCAGTATCTGCAATTCCAAATCCTCAAATTTTATTTTCAGTGTAACAGCTAGGGCCCCGTTTTTTCGGGCGGAAAATATAATTACGGTCGGAGTGTAAAAATGGGGCGCAATTTTTATAAAATTTTTGTATAAAAATTCGGGTTGAAATCGGGACGTACAAATTAATTCGTTATCTTTTAACAATGCTTTCATATTAAGTGTCTGTTTTTTGCTTTGAGAGAAGCACATGAAAAAATTTTTGCAATATTCAAAAGTGAAGCCTGTAATGATTAAATATCAATTAATAAAGACTACAATCTTTTAAAAAGAAAAGAAATATAAAAAAATCAATAATGGATTTATTTTCCCTACGAAATTGAAGATCTATTATTAAAATATATAATCATTTGCATCTCGAGATTTTTATCACTTAAACTAGATCTCAATAGCGTTTGAACCTTTCTTAAATAGCTAAAGGACCTTTCCACATCACAGCTTCCATTTGGAATGCACAATAGATCTAACACATTACCCGCAAGGTTTGAAAATTGGGTCGAAAGGCTTTTCCAGAATTTAAAAATATCATAATCATCAGATCTAAAAATGTTAAAATTAACAACTTCATTGAACTCACACTCGGTTTTGATCGACCAGTTAAATTCTTTAAAAACTATCATTATATCTGTTTGATAATTGTTTTTGACAAATGGATCAAAAATATAAAAATTACTATACATTTTTGTAGCTTCAATAATAATATTACGATAGCTTGTATTCCTCCATTTATCATATATTGTTTGGGTGAAACTACAGAAAATTTTTGAATTTCTTTGATATTGTTAGATAAACTCAAAGCAGCCATACACCTACCATTTGTTTCAGGTCTCCAATTTTCATTTATTACGCTTGGAATCG
>CAKKLC010013963.1:6006-39216 GCA_918559645.1 Ceratonova shasta
TACATGATCATCTTTTGTGCCATTTTTTTGACATGATCATATTTTTTGTGTTTTTTTGACATGATCATTTTTTGTGCCGTTTTTTTACATGATCACATTTTGTGCCGTTTTTTTATATGATCCAGATTTTGTGCCGTTTTTTTTACATGATCATATTTTGTGCCGTTTTTTTATATGATCATTTTTTGTGCCGTTTTTTTTACATGATCAAATTTTTTGCCGTTTTTTTATATGATCATTTTTGTGCCGTTTTTGTTACATGATCATTTTTTGTGCCGTTTTTGTTACATGATCACATTTTGTGCCGTTTTTTTACAAGATCATATTTTGTGCCGTTTTTTTTACATGATCATCTTTTGTGCGTTTTTTTTACATGATCATTTTTTGTGCCGTTTTTTTATATGATCATTTTTTGTGCCATTTTTTTGACATGATCATATTTTGTGCCGTTTCTTTGACATGATCATCTTTTGTGCCATTTTTTTTACATGATCATTTTTTGTGCCATTTTTTTTACATCATATTTTGTGCCGTTTTTTTTACATGATCATTTTTTGTGCCGTTTTTTTACATGATCCAGGTTTTGTTTTGAATTTGATTTCAATAATAGTTTTAAACTATTGAATCTTTTTTGAATAAGAAAACTCTGATTCAACAATTTTTGATATTATACTCTAATTCGGTATGCTAACTTTTATTGAATACATTTTATAAATTAATAATTCAATAATAAACTAAGCAATTTGTATTTTTTATATAATAACAATGTTCCAGGATTACTATCCAATTTCTTTTAAAAGATTTTTTTATTTTATTAAAAAAATAAATAAGAACAGTTTTACATAAGTAAGTTTTGTATAAAAAACATCAAATTTAAAAACTCTTGTGTTATAATATTTGATATTTAATTTTAAATTATATTATATTATAATGTAACAAAATCTACTTAACCAAATCTGATCCAAAGATGCGTTTTTAAGAGGCTTATTGATTTGATTAAATGTTAGTAGGTTGTTTATTGATTGTTTTTATATAACTTTTATTTCTTATAATTTTTTGAAGTTTTTGATATTGGCAGTTATTTTACTGATCCGAAAATTTTATTTCATTCTTCAAAAGCATGCTATAAAATACGTTTTTATTATATGGATTTAAAAAACTATTTTTTCGAATGATTAAATAAATATTACTACGTTTATATCCAATTAATTAATAATGAATTATGAATACATATTTATATACTTTGGAACATGGAAATGTTCCATGTTCTTTTTTTTTTGATTTTTTTAAGGATGATTCTTAACGTAAAATTATTAAATTATATAAAGTTTAGGTTTTTTTATTAGTTTATTTTATTTTAAAAATAGTACTTATGGGTCATTTTTTTTATTTGATCACTTTTCGGGTCATTTTTTCCATGATCCTATACTTTATAAATATTTTATCTACGAGTAGATTTTGTTGTATAATATGGAGTTTAACATTCATTATCTATATAATTAAAAGTCAAGAGTACGGGGATTCATTTTTAAAACTAATAATTGCTAATTAAAAAAATGTATACATTAAATAACTTTTGTGCCCTTTTATTTGAAGAAAGGTATCCGAAAATATATGAGAAAAATTTCAATATCTAAGTTGAAATTTGTGATGACACTAGATGTATAAGATACTTATAAATAGGTAATATTGAAAAATTGTCTATAAAATTTGATTATTCAAGTAACCTTAATGTTGAAATCAAATGACAAAATTACTTTAAAATTCTCTTTCATACTTTTCAAAAATGCAACTGCTTTATTGTTTATTAATAAAATCCGACTTTAATTTAAATATTGAAAAATAAATTATTCTCAGTAGCATCATTATTTAAATCAATATAGCAAGATACTAATATTGTAGAATGGCTTTTTGTGATTTTAAAAAAAAATAATATGCATATTTTTAATATAAAAGCGTCTATTTGTTTTAGGTTTTTGACACATAATTTATGTGTCAAAAACCTAATATTGAATACACCCTAATAGTTTTCTTAGCTTTGAGTTTTAGTTCTAAAAGTTAAAGCTTGATGTATGAATTTATGATAGATTTAATTTCAAGGAATACAACTAATTAAGTTAAAAGATGATTTAATATAGAATCCATTTATAAATGTTAGTAAAATGAGATGATATTGTTGATTATGGCTTTTTACCTGATTAAAGTTACAAAGCTTGGATTTGATGTAATGGGATACATCTTTTGATTATTAGTTTATTGAATACATTTTATAGGTAATAATATCTTAATCATTAAATCTTATAATATTTGTATAAAAATGTGTTTAAATTGAGTATTACGTATTAAGAAAGTTTTCGGATCATAGAAAAAATATTTTAAATAAAAACCTATGCATCTTGAAAACGAGTTAGAAAAATTACTTTAATGACAATTTAACAGATACGCTGTTACCTTATGAGCAATCATCTTATTTTAAATTAATACAATTTGAACACTACCAAACTGACATTTATTAACAACAATACTCGGATGGTTGGATTGGGTATGAGTGAAGATGTTTGAATTATACAAGTGACCATTATCAGACTATTATTTCCTTCGCAGAAATAGTAGTTTTGCAACAATAGCAATACCAATAAAGCAATTTTTAAAAATCAACATTTATTGGGTAACAGGATTAAACCAGTCACAAATCTTGCGCTTTTTTGGTGTTTCAAGAACAAAATTGAGAAAATTTTGCAAAAGATTTATAACCAAAATTCAGTACTACTTTCAATTGTGTCATATAAAATTAGATGGTCCCGGTATAACTGTGCAAGTTGAGGAGGTTACGCTTAATCATTAGATTAAAAGCAACATAGAATGGTACCACATCAAAAGGTTTGGGCACTTGAAAATTGTATATACTTCAACTTCACTAGGATTTTGTTTTGTGCAGATTGTTGAAAACAGGTCCAAGAGAGTATTGCTTTCAATAATTGGGTAAGTTGTTAATTCAAGATCCATCATTCACACTGATTAATGGACAAGTTATAACAATCTTGGAAAATTGTAACAAATACGAACATGCAAATGTATGCTATAAATGATATTTTAAATGCCCTATTACAGGTTTCCACACACACAGACTGTTGAAAGCTTCAAAAAAAATTAACTCTCAAGATTAAAGAAATTAAACGTTTTTAATGATAAAGGTAGGAGATTATTTCTTGCTGAGTTTCTCTTTTCTTGATACTTTTAAAAATGATGCTTACAGCAAAATATTTGAATTATTAAAAAATAAATTTTTTTCAGTGCCCATTTTTTTCAAGTGTTAATACCGGGTCATTTTTTCTCTATGATCCAAATTCTTTTCCATATATTCCACGTTTTATAAAAGCAAGTTTTAGATAAAAGCTCTTCGAACTTTTGTAATAAAAATAAAATACTAATTCCTTTTATTTTTAATATTCTTAAAAGAATTGTTGAGTTTAATACTATGAAAGTTTCTAATGACAGCTGAATAAATATTTTCTTAGTCTAAAAATAATGATCCAATAAAATATTCTTTTTTATGATACAATTATTGTTGACATGAGATTTTTTTGGTGTATTTATTTATAACCTTTGAATTTTATATTTACACATCTTGAATTTTACAAAAATATTCATTCAAAAGAAATAGAAGTTGTTTTATTGTAATAATTTAACCATCTATTTTTACTTTTAAGAAAAATATTATTTTCTATATAGCTAAAGTTGAAATCAAGTAAAATTAATATAATTGATTTAATGTATAAAATTTTATAATAATAATTGATTTTGAATATTTTAAAATAAAAATTGAAACAAGTTTGATAAAAAATGACTAAAACTTACTATTCTTTTAAAAAAATAATTTATGGTAAATTGAAGCATATTGATATTTTTAATTATCCTATAAAAATGAGAACTAATAATTGCTCGTAATTTATTATAGAAATAAATTATTTAGCAAATTTTTAGACTCTTTGATTTTTGACCAGTTATATGCACATTAAATTATTATTTTTCATATTACAAATACTAAAAGTTCTTTTTCACCATATTGACCCATATATAGGCTGGCCATTTGTGGGGTTTTGGCCGTGATAGTCCCGGGTTTTCAACTCTGTCCTAGAATCCCACGCAGAACCGATTTGTCACGGTTTTTACAAAATTTTATATGTTTACCCGACAAAGATTATGTAACAGTTGTATAAAACAAATATTAATTTTACTCTTAAACCCCTTAAACCTTTAGGATTTTTAAATAAGTATTTCAAGTGAGCATTTTTATGGTTCCAACATTTATAACTTCAATAAATTCCTAGTCTGATGTAGTTAACTTAATATGAAATGCCAGAAAAACAATGTTCCTATTTGCTTTTTGTAATGGTTTTTTGGATTAAAAATATTTTGTTCTAAAATTGCTAAAAATATTGACCAAACAGGCAATACAATATTTTTTGACTTGAAATTTTAATTTAAGTTTATAGTATATAGTTTAAGTTCTGAACGTGATATATAGGTAAAGAAAACACAAAATGAAGTTTCATTCGTTTCATCAAAAAGATAAGAAATTGAATAGCTTAAATTATTCCACAAATAAAAATTTAATAAAATTTGATTTTTAGAAAAATGTCAAAAAAGCGAAAGACTACTTGGAACGATAAATACTCAGACGAATTTAGATACATAAAGAAAGTAGCTAGAAAAAGGTCAAAAGCTTTTTGTTTTATTTTTTGTTGAAAATTTTCAATCGTTCATGGCGGTCGCTCTGATATCGTTGATCACTCAAAAACAAATCGCCATAAGTCTGGAATTAGCGCAGGATCGTCGAGTAAAAAAGTATATGATTATTTAAATCAATAAATGCAAACAATGATGAGCTAATAAAAGCTGGAAAAAAAGCTAATTATACATACCATACAGCAAGATACAATTCGTCTTTACGCTCTTCTGATTGCTCTGCTGGACTTATTAGAACATTGTACGACTCAAAATTCACTCTTACTAAAACATGGCTTGCGACTATAGTTTCAAATGTTATTGCTCCTCATATAAACAAACGAATTGACGATGATTTTAACACAATTAACTTCATTTCAATCATGAGCGATACTTCAAATCATAAGAACATGCAAATTTTCCCCATAATTATTCGATATTTTGATCTAGATATAGGTTTCATTAATAAAAAAATAGCTACTATGTCCATCTCAAATGATAAATCTGAGATCATTGTGAAGAAATTGTTGAAGGCGATCATCGAAAAAAATATCAGTGATAAAATTGTTGCCTTTAGTGCTGAAAATACCAATTTGAATTTCGATGGTGTCTAAAGAAAAGGACAAAATAATGTATGGCAAAAATTTTAGAAGGAATTAGGCCGCTTAATTACAGGAAATTGATGTTTTGCACATATTGCACATAATGCATCAGTAGCTGGATGTGAAATACTTGATTTAGACATAGAAGCAATAGTAGTAAAAATATTCAAACATTTTAGCAAACATACAGTACGTTCTGAGCAATTGAAGGAACTTTGCAGCGATTTAAATAAAGAGAATAATCCATTGAAGAGTCATTGGTACTATAATTTTTCACTCTTGACCGAGCCGTCAAAAGAGTGATTGAAATGTTTAAATAATTAGAAAAGTATTTTTTAGAGTTGAAGAAATGTCCTTCTCTTCTTTGAACATTCTTTAGCAGCAAACAAGGCAAATTATGGTTTATTTTCATATCCAATCAGCTCAAAAATATTAATGAATGTATTAAATTCATGGAATCTTCTTCAAAAACAGCGTTTGAAGCATTTGATGAAACAAAACTACTAAAATTGAAGCTTATTAATTGTCGAAGATGTAGCTTCATACCAACTGCTTCTGTGATATAGTTTCATAAATTAAATCAATCGATTCAGAACATGCTCAAGGAAAAGATCGACGAATTTTATGCTACTATTATTGACTACACCACGTTATGGGAAAAATCAATCGATGGATCTAAAGTTTTTGTGTGGATAATATTGAGAAAATGCCTAGAATTAAACGATATTGAAAAATTATTGAATTATATCGATGAAAGATATGGAATGTGAATTCATCAAAAAATCAATTGTAATATCATAATTGACGAATTTCATTGATTTATATTTAAGACAGTGGATCGATATGGACAAAGATAAAGTTTGATAGCAAAACGGTTTGTAATTTCAAAGAAATCTTAAAAGACTAAAAAATATGGAGAAATTAGTAAAATTTGATTTCACTCTAGCTAGAACCTGAACAGAAGTTAAACTAATATTTTCATTAATGACTCAGATCTGGGATCATCAAAAGAGTAGATAAGAAATCCCAACCTTTGATGCTTTACTTACCGTTCAATATAATTCTACAATGAATTGCAATGATATCTACAAAAATATTTAAAACGACTCAGAATTTCTTGAAAAATTTCATTTAAGTGAAAAGTACAATTAATGTTAAAGCAAAATACAACAGAAAAAGTCAAATAAAAAGTTTATTTGCTGAACCAATAATAAACTTTTTATATTTTACTGTTTTTTTCCAGTTTTATTGATTTCCTAATGGCATCCCGGTTTTTTATAAAAATCTTCTGGTCAGTCTACCCATATAACTCTTGGAGTTATAGAAGGAATAATGTTGATTTAATTTGATTATATCCACGATAAAAATAACATGTACAAATTTTTATAAAATTTATATTTTTCTCATGAAAGATTCTACAAGCTTCAAAACTTTACATTTTTCATGTATTTCAGTTTTGAGGATGTTTCTATAATAAACGTAAAGGAAATTAATGTATTTATCAAGATATAATTTCAATAACTTAAAAATATCCAAATCTTAAGTTGACGTAATGTTTTTGCTTCATCAGAAGTTTTACATACATAATCAAAAATATCCCTTAATATTTCTTCATTATGCAACCAAATTATATTTTAAACTACACTCATAACAAAAAAATATACAATATCCAAAAAAATGGTTTCTGTAAAACATTTATGATAGCAATTGTTTGTTTGTTTCTCAATTCTAGAATAATATCACATTTCATTATGTTAGAAAATTAACTTTTATAAAAAACAGTTTTTTTTTCACTGAAATTTATTTGTAATTATTAGCAAGCTCTATATTAAAACAATAAAGATTCTAAATAAATAATTTTTTTCTTAGAAATTCTGAAAATTGTAGGCTATGTATTTATAATTCATATATAACAAAAATCTAATAATTTAAAACGATGAAAAATTTAGTTTATTCTAAATCTTCAATTTTAATGCTTTCCTGAAAATAGTAAAAAGGAAGATAAAGATTTTTTGGAGTGCTTATACTTTTTTGCAAAATAAACGAATAAAAGATAGATTTAAAGAAATAAGTTGAACTAGGGCATGTAGAAATTTACTAAAAAAATTAAACAAAATATAGATCAAATAAATATTGAAGATTTTAAGAATTATTCTTCAATCATGTATAAATAATACCTTTTGAGTATAAAAAATTCTTTTTACAACCAAAATAATACTTTTTTCTCCATTATTCTAATTAGGAATAGTAATTTTATTAATAAGGAGATTTTATCTACATATAGATAGATTTAATAATAAAAGAATATAATACTTTTTAAAATATTTCCAAGGATAATAAATGTATATTTAAATTTTAAATTGTTTTTAGCATATAAATTAAACTCTAGATGATCTGTATAATTAGATTTTTTTTTATTTTAAAAAAAAGTTGAATGGAGAAATATAGGAACAAAGTATATAGTAATATTCTAATTTTATATAGTTTTATTATTTCTTTAAAACATTTAAATAACAATTATAAATTTATAAGTAAGAAAAATTAAAGGTCTATTTCATATTATAATAAAATAACTTTATATAAAAAAATATGAAAAAATTATAAAAAATTATATTAAACAAACTATTTAATTATATTTAACGGATATGGCCAAATAGTATGACTAAAAAAAATTTAATAAATTTTTTTAGATTTTAGTCATACTATTTTGTTTTAAAAATGAGAAAAAAAAATTTTAACAATAATTATTCATCATCTAAATCAAAAACATATGGTTCAACAATAATATCATCTTGCGTAGGAATTAAACTATCATGCATACAGCAATCAAATCATTTCGAAATCTTTCTCCGTATATATCCAACTTAGATATATGCCAATCATTCAAATACTCGGAGAATCCTACCGAAAAAATGGAATTTAGAATATTTTGACTATAAAGAGAAGACTATGAACTATAAATCAATTGATTTACAAATACCTAACTTTTAGCTTATGGATTTCCTCCCTTTGTGTAATCTAGTTCATCAGATGTTGATGAGAATAGAAATTTTATCCTCTAATTCTTGAAAGATTCCAATATTACCTGCTTGTAAATATGGAGTTAATACACCAGGTATTACAACAATTGCAATATTTCTTCTTGTACAGTGCTCTTTTACTCTCGCCTATATATGCGAACAACAAGAATCCCATGCAATACCTCTGCCTGAACTAACAACAGAAAAATCATATTAATCCAGGCAATTATCAAGTCTTGGCTCAACCATGCTTTTTCTTGAGATATGTTAAAAATATTGTTGGATGAATTAATTACGGACACATTTTGACTTCTAATGATTACAGGAGGCTTAGCTTTTATTTCATTTGCCTTATTTGAAATTACTGCTGTGATTCTCATAAAAGTAAATCCAATTGATTTCATATTTACATACTTACAACCTCTTAAATCAATGGTCTAAGTTCTACTATCTTCAAAATGGACAGCTGTTTCATCCATTATTAATATTTTGGATAAATTAATATTAGGAATAACATTTCTTAAATATCTCATATATGGGATGGCACGTCCAAGCAATACATCGTCAGTCAAAGTTGTGAATTTTGTTGTTCTTCTAAGTGATAAGTCATTTCTTTTTAAAAAGCCATCAATCTAACTGTTGGAAGCTTTTAGATCAATGTTTTTCTGCTCAGCTAAAAATAAAGATCGATCAGGAATAAAAGTTCTTGTAACTTTTATCTTCATTATGCTTAGTTCGGCAATTTCATTTAAAATAATTTCCTAAAGAGTTCCAAGCAAGGGCTTATTTCTACCACGTGAATACTTTTCATTGATGAGGTTTGGGCTCTAATAGCATCTTTGTTACTAAACAATTGCTGAAACATAGATTGACTATAAAAACAATTGTCTCTTTCGGAAAAATGGTTTTTAACTTTATAGAATTATTTATCGAGCTTCAAGTAGAAAGTAACTTCTTTCTTAAAAGAAATCGTGAATGTTCTTTTTTATAAGCGCTGGAGTATTAATCTATTTTGTAAAAAAATGAAATATTATTTATTTTAGTAATTTAATATATATTTATAGAATGTTCATACTTTTTATTAGTATGACTTTTTTTAAATTAGCTTAGTCATACTAATAGCCGTAGTCATACTATTAGGCGATATGCATTAGGTTGTAATATTAATTAAAATTTATTATAAAATAATAATTACAATTAAACTTTCTAAAATAATAAAATATTAATTAATTATAAAATAAAATAAAATTTTATTTAAAAAATAAATATAAAATAAAATCATTAAAATATTAATTAAATTTGAACTGTATATATTAATTTAAAAAAATTATAAAATACAGATATTAAAATTAAAAAATTATAAATAATTAAAATATTAATTCAATTTGAACTTATTATATATACCAATCAATAAAATTTATAAAATATAGATTAAAATTAAAAAATAAATATTTAAATATTAAAATTTTTTAAATTTATTAAAAAAATAAAATATATTATAATTAAAAATTGAAATTTTTAGATTTAATATAAAATATTATTTAAATTTAACCTTTTAATATAATAATACAATTAAATTGATGAAATAATTATAAAGGTTTTAACTTTAAAAATAATAATGATATTTTATTAATAAATTATTATTTAAAATTAACCTTTTAATATAATAATACAATTAAATTGATGAAATAATTATTAAGGTTTGAAATTTAAAAATAATAATGATATTATTAGGATGCCAAAAATCATTTTTTTAGAAAAATTTGCAATAATTACAATAAAAAGAAATTTAAAAACCATGGATCCATTATAATCAGAGAGAAGAAGAGCAGTAAATACCTAGAAAATGTAACCAACAATCCATTCTATCAGTGACTGGAAATCTTTCATTTAATATATGTAGAAAAGAAGTAAGGTAGGACAGAAAATTCACGGTCGATACGCATCTTAAATCAGCTACTCACAAGACAGGATTGGAAAGAATTAAAACAAATAAAAGAAAAGTCCCACAGTAAAAACTTCTGATAGCACCTAAAAGTGAGCTATTGGAAAATGTAACGGAGCTTTAATTTCCTGTTACATACCATTAAGAAAACTCAGAAATCGAGATATGAAGGATTTATTTGCCTTTTAGGGGTTAAATTGCCTTGCGAAATTACAATAAGGTCATTCTTTAAGCAGAAATATTTCTTAACAATCACACAAAGAGTAAAAAAGCAACTAGCTAATAAAAATATATACTTAGTGGTGGACGAATCGCAAATAAGAGTGAACAAGTTCTTAAATATCATGGCTGGGATTTTAGGAACGAAGAATAGAAAAATGTTGTAAAAAAACAGTTTACTTAGAATCAAATATCAACAATTTCATAGTTTTTGAGCATGTTATTCTAACACTTATTGAGTATGAAATAAAAAAAGAGAATGTTATTCTTTTTTTTTAGTGATTCTGCTCGGTATATGTTGAAGACTAGAGTCCTTTTATAAAATTCAAACGTGAATATGTTCCATATAGGATGCTTAGTCCACAACTGTGGAAAAAACATCAGATTGCATTTTTATAAAACCGACAGATTAATATATACAATTAGATCTATTACTGTAAAAAACAACACGAATAACAATATTTTCGGAGCAATCTCATCGGCAGTTGTTACAAGGTGGAGCAGCTGGTTAAAAACTGTTATTTTTTACTCGAAAAACCTTCAAAAACTACTATTATTGATTTCTAAAATAGATTCTCTGGATTACTCGCTGATAATGCAATTAAATCCATAAATGAGGATGGTTTATATTTTGAAATCATAAAAATAAGAGATTGCTATGAAGTTCTAATCGATACTTAGGTAAACTTCAAAAATGAGAGATAAATTTTAAAAAAAAACACGAGAATATTCTTAAACTTAATTTTAAAGAGGATCCTGCTGTTATCAAGAGCATTATCTACCAACGTCAGGAAAATTCTGATTATCATCAAATCACTGCAAAAAGTAACATAACAATAAGCCCTGAAGACTACCTAAATATGTTTAACAGCCCTTCTACAAGTATATGTGTTGACAGAAGCTTCTCAATGCCAAAAAGAATGCTGAGAGATGATCGACATTTTGATTCTAGAAACATAAGCATTTATTTCAGTTCCTACTTTAATACACAGGCATTTAAAGACAATACACTAGTGGGTAAAGACCAGTCAGAGGAGAAATAAGTTCAGTGAAAAGTAATTTACGCAATTTTAGATATTTTTCAATTTTCTGCAATTTAAATGCAATAAAAATGCAATATTTTGGGCTCCCTAGATTATATATTAATAAAATATTAATTAAAATTTTTCCTTTTAATATAATAATACAAAAAAATTGTTAAAATAATTATTAAGGTTTAAACTTAAAAAATAATAGTGAACTTATATTAATAAATTTTTATTTAAAATTTAACTTATTAGCATACAGATATAATTTAATAATAAAAATTTAATTTGAAATTTTTCAACATAATTATAAAATATTAACTAAAATTGAATTTTTAATATATTATAATAAAATCTGTAAAATTTTTAAATTTATATAGTGAACCCTCTCTTTAACGGAACCTCTTAAATACGGTATTTTTTGGATTAAATCACGTTTTTTTGGGTATCATTTGGTTTGGTTTACGGTATCCAAATATCGGAATCACACGATTCTTTATTATCAGATTTTTTTTTTGGAAAAAATGACCCTCCACTTAAGATGAAGGAAAATTCTGAAGGAAGGAAGAGAAAAAGATTGAGTATGAAAGAAAAGAAGGAAATTGTTGATTTTTATAAGGAAAATTCACACTTTCTACAAAGAGAACTGAGTGAAAAATACAATACACCAATTTCTACAATAAATGACATTTTAAAAAAATCTAATTTATTTGCAGAGAATGATTGTAAAAAAAAATAGCAAAACAATAAACAACTACTTTACAACATAGATATTTGACCACTAACTATTTGATTGGTTTAATCTTAAGAGAAGAAGACACTGTACCATTTAAGATACTAATATCCATGACATGGCTTTGGATTTAGCCAAAATACACGACGTTAAAGATTTTAAGGCGCATAATGGTTATATTCAGAAGTTTAAAGACAGGCATAATATTTTAAGTAGATTTACAAAAGGAGAGGCCAATCTCGTCGATAAAGAACTTATTGCGTCATTTAAAGAACAATATAAAGAGAAAATAGAATCGTTTGAACTTAAAAACATTTTTAACTGTGACGAAACAGGATTCTTTTTTAAGTGTACATCAACGAAAACTCTTAGTTTATAAAATGAAGATAAGATAAGCGGTAAATTTTCTAAAGAATGTGTTACGATACTTTTTTGCGTAAGCATGGTTAGTAAAAAATTAAATCTACTTCTGAAAGAAAAATTAAAATTTCCTTCAAGATTTAAAAACTTGAATTGGAACAATATTTCATTGATATACGAATTCAACAAAAAAG
The DNA here is from genome assembly GCA_918559645.1 of Ceratonova shasta. Lineage (NCBI taxonomy): Eukaryota > Metazoa > Cnidaria > Myxozoa > Bivalvulida > Ceratomyxidae > Ceratonova > Ceratonova shasta. Next base: position 18,833 of record CAKKLC010013963.1, read on the forward strand.
CCTTGGTGAATCTTGAGATTTTCAAAGATTGGCTCAATAATTTAAACGAAAGCATGAAAAATAACAGTCGTAAAATATTATTGACACTAAACAACGCACCTGTGCATCCTGTTGGTGTTGAATACAGCAATGTTGAGCTTTTATACTTCCCACCCGGTCTTACCTCAATGATACAACCTTTAGATCAAGGAATTATAAAGTTCTTTAGAACTCTTTATAAAAGAAGGCTTAACCAAAAAATGAATCAGATATTAGACACCAATAATGAAATAAAATACCATGACGCTGTCAAAACCTTTAAAATGATAGATTCGTTGAAATTAGTTCTCGAATCTTGAAGCAATGTCAAAGAGGATACTATAGTGAATTTTTTTAGGTTTGCTTAGAAAAAATGCATTTTTGGATAGCTGTGAACATCTAAAGATTGTCGATAATGGAAACACTTCTGATTTTGACTTTTATGCCTTTGATGTTAATATAGATGAATCAATATTCTTAGATAGAGTCAAGAAAGAAATTTTAAATCAAGAATAAAAAGAGGAATTTTAAGAAGAACAAACACACTTTTAAGAAAAAGTAATTTTGACTCATTTGGACGCTTTGAACCACGTTGATGATCTCGAAGATTATGTCTTAAAATACTATCCTGAGGATCTTGAGTTGATTTATTCTTTAAAGCAAAAACTACTTAAAAAAAATCTGAAAAACCCTTTAAATTTACTTGATTTTTTTGGAAAGAACAAATAAACTACGATTGGGCATTTTTTGTGTATATTTTTATAAATGCGATAATTCTTTAATACCGAAAAATCAATTTTTGGGTAAAATTAGAATCCGTTTTTTTGAGGGAATACTGTATAAAATTAACTAAAACAATAATCTAAATTATTAAAAATAAACTTTTAAGAATAATAACCAAATCAAATTTCATTTTGGGTTTTTTCTGCAACACTTTTAAACCATTTAAATTTAACCCATATTGATTAAAAAAAAATCAACAAGAGTTTTACAAATTTTAATCTTTGAAGACCATGTTTACAATTTTGACAGACATTTAGATGATAATTGCCGTTTCAGATGTAAAACAAGAAATTGTCCTGGTTTAATCACAAACGACAAAAATAACATTTCTGTTTTTCAAGTACTGCATAATTGTGTGGTAAATGTTAACAAAACACGTTAGTTATTATCATTTAATACAATTAAGAACAAATTAAATAAAAAAAAATGAAGATTTTAGCAGAATATTTAGTGAAATTACAAAGATTTAAGCAATTAAACTTTGGTTTTAATGCCAGCAATTCAAAACACACTTGATTTGTCCACAAGATCTAGAAATAAATGCGACAACTTTATTAGCATTTCACTGCACGGCATACCACTTCAGTTACAAAAAACAAATAACGTAAAACAATTTATGTAATTTGATTAGGGTGTAGGAAGTAAAAAAATATTTATAGTGTTTTTTAGTTCTGAATTCCTTAATTACATACATAAGATAGATTATTGGATTATCAATGGTACGTTTAAGTCGGTACCGTAAAATTTTTATCAGCTTATTACACTTCAATGGCTTATTTTTGATCAATATATTCCTCTTTTTTATATTAAATACAGAAAAACCAACAGAAACTTATTCAAAATTGCTTAAGTATACCATTGAAACCTTTAATTTATCACAAAAATTTTTTATAGGTGATTTTGAGGTTGGTTTAATCACTGCATGCAAAGAAATCTCAAAAAATATTTCATATTTTCTGTGTTTTTCATTACGGCACGGTGAAATGGCGTAAAATACAAGCGTTTGGTTTAACAGAGCAATATAAGAACAATCAATTATATCGTAAAATTTTTCGAATTTATTAAAACATACATTTTTAAATCCAATGAGAATCTCAAAGATTATTAATTTTACTATGGTCTCTAAATTATTGTTGGAGTTGAAAGAATTTATTGAATATTATAATTACAATTTTATTAGCATTAACAACCACATATTAAGATATGATATTAGTCAGTGGTGAGTTATTTATAGCAAATTAAATCAATTATTGTGAATTACAAATACATTGGAAAGATGGCATCTGGCATTAAAATGAAATCTTTAAAATAAAACATCCAAACTTAGGCAGGTTTATCTATGAACTTAGGTTAGAAGTTGATAAAACACGATTAATAATAGGTGTTTATCGCAATATTTATTTTGACAATTCACGGAAAAAATAATTAATACAGTTATTGACAAAAAAGATTTTTATTTGATTGGAAAATTATTTGATATTTTATATAATATAAATGGCTGGGAATTTAATTAAATTGTAGTTGGTGAAAAATCGTTTTTTTATGTTTTTTTATTAATTTTGGCGAAATAACGCACATCCAATAATTTAAAATATTAAATAATTATTATATACCATTTTTAAGTGAACTTGGTCTTTAAAACTTTGAATTTTGCCTTTTTGTTATATTTACATTATTTTAAAGCAATGAAGAAACGTATATTAAAAAAAGTTTAAATTTCCGATTAGTAACTAAAATAAAGTAAGCAAATAATTTTATTGATTTTTGTAAGGAATCTCTGCTGCACAATTTGTTATATTTCTTTGAATTTTTCTGAAAAAACCATCACAATCTCTAGCAGTAATCTCTAAAATAGCTAGATAAGTAGATTTACTATTGATTTTATGTTTGTTACTGACAATCTAGATTTGAAGATGCTTTTATTTTTAAAAAGCATTTTTAATGGGATTGAGCATGTAAGAATATGGCGATAAAAACTTGTAAGTAAAACCATATATTGTACACACTTTATTAATGTCATATTTTCTATGCACAAGTGCATTACCCAAGATCAGCCATATAATTTGCAGCTTCAGATCGTCGCTTAGTTTTAAGCATAATTCTTCCAAAAAGATTTAAAAAATTGAAGCATTTACTATTGATTTTGAAATTGACATGTGGTGAAAAATTCCGTTATCCGATACAGATCTAATCACGCTGACAGAACGACTTCTTATAGTGGGTACCATAAAATTAGCTCTTGTCTCACAAAGTGATCTTTTGTGGTTCCGTTTTAAATGCAAATTGAAACCTGACTCGTCTATAATAATTACATTGTTTTGTTCCTTCGATATAAGAGCATTGTACCAAAGACTGTATGTTTTTCTTTGCTGTATTTTATCTTACTCGTTGACCCCATCTAGTTCCAAATAAACTTTTTTCATTGTAATTTTGAGATCAGATATTCAACGGTTTATCGTTGCTAACGAAATATCATAACCGTCCATTATCGAAGTTATAACCTGTTGCCTTATTTCTTTAAGGTTAATCTGCTGGTTTACAGAAACCGCGTTTTCAACCAGGTCTCTTACCTGCTCAACATTTTTATAGGCTTCTTTGCCAAGTTTTTTTATTGTCTGTTCTATCTTCGCGTTGATAGACAAGATAGATGCTTTTTGCAGTGATTTAATTAATCTTTAGCATTTCGGCAGCTTTTTTTAATGCTAAATTCCTGTTCCACTATTAAATCAATTAGATTTTTCCGGAATGCTGAATTTGTAACCTGATTTTTCTTATTTTCCATCAATCCGTATACACAATATATTCATTAAAAAGACGAAGTTTACTTAAAAATGGTATAAAATAATTATTTAATTAGATAATAAAAAAAACGAAATAAAAATTAATTAAATTCTAAATTTTCAAAATAATAATAAAATTAAACTTTTTAAAAATTTATCCTTGATACAAAAATTATAAAAATAATTAAATTTCAATTTCACAAAAAAAATCTTAATTTCACAAATAAAATAATTACTTTAAAATTAAATACATTGTGGCTACAGTTTTCATTCAAAAATTAACAATTATAGAATTAACAATCATTAAATTTGCGTAAAGTGTAAACGATTTTATCCGAATTTCATCCGTTTAACATAATGGCTAATGGAATTGGAAGTCAATCCAAAAGTTATTATAAATCTCAAAATGGTAGTTTAAGAGACAGAAAAGGGGTAGATATTTATAAAAGTCCCAATAAATACAAAAAAAGAAGGACAGAAGCTGTAGATGAGTTTTATATTTTAGAAACATGATTTTTATAATGGGGAGATGTCATATGGGAGAGATCAGGATAAAAATACTTACAAAAATTACAAAATCAATAAAACTGTTAGACGTCATCCTATCAACGATCTTTTATTGAATTCCCCAGGTGTCAGTCATAACAAATCTCAAAATGAAGATCGTGAAAAAAGTTTTGTATTTTTAGCTTTAATTTTTAGAATATTCAAAATGGAAACCATCTTAAGAATTTGGTCCCCATTTCACCGAATAAAAATCATTATTCTTTTTCGAAAGTCGCTCAAATGCCTGAAACACCCCCACCGAGGAATGGATTGAACATATTAAAGTCTAAAGATCTGCCACCTCCACCTCCACCTGAAGAGAAATCTGATTGTTCTCCTCCACCTCCTCCTCCTCCAAAAATTGTGAATAAAACATCTAATAACGTACCTGATATTGTTGAGAGATTAACAAAAGAAGATATTGAAGAATTATATTTTCAATCAATTGCTAAATCTGTTCCCATGAATCCAAGTATTTATAATCGCAACAACAATCAATCTCAGTCTTTCGATCATGTTTATAATGTTGAAAATAATTCCTTTAATCAAATGCCTATTTACAATGCTCCTTATCATCCAAATATAAACAATCATCCAATACCTTTCATTGAGCCACACCATGCTAAGGTGTTCCCCTATCAAGTTCCCCAAACATCGAATCACTTTAGTCCGCATGTTAATACCAACTTATATCCTACTCAAGTCAATGTAGAAAGAAATTTTGATGTTAAATCCAGTTATAAGCAATTTTTACCTGAAGCACCAAGATCTAGAAATGGATTGAAAAATAACTTAAATGTTTTTCCAGAAAAAATTAATATCACTGGCTTCTTGAAAGATCTTGGACTCTTTGAAATATTGAAAACGCCCAAAGAAAAGATGAAATTAATTAGAGAACAGTTTAATAAAGTGGAAAAGCAAGAAAGTAAAAGCATTGACTGTTTTAAAAAATTAATGAAAGTTGGACAAGGAACTTATGGAAAGGTTTACAAAGCTATAGATAAAACTAATGAAAAGCTAGTAGCTTTGAAGAAAATTCGTATGGAGCTGGATAAAGAAGGTTTTCCAATAACGTCTGTTAGAGAAATTAAAGTTTTATGTCAACTGCAACACGAAAATATAGTTCAGTTATATGAAGTTATTTCTAATCGAAAGAATTCTGAGGGTTTTATGAATTCAAATGACAACTTTTATTTGGTGTTTGAGTTTATGGATCACGATTTAATGGGAGTTTTAGAATCTAGGATGGTAGAATTTACTCTTCCACAAATTAAATCAATATTCAAGCAATTAATACTTGCTCTTGACTTTTGTCATAAGAAGAATTTTCTCCACCGGGATCTAAAGTGTTCAAACATTTTGATAAACAACAAAGGTGTTATTAAACTAGCTGATTTTGGTTTGGCACGTTTGTTTGAGTCTGACTGTAGACCTTATACGAATAAGGTGATTACCTTATGGTATCGACCTCCGGAATTGTTACTTGGTGAAGAAAGGTATGGCCCTTATGTAGATATTTGGAGTGTAGGGTGCATTTTGGCACAGTTATTTACCAGGAATCCAATACTCCCTGGATCTAACGAGTTGGAGCAATATGATCTGATTTGTAGGATGTGCGGCACTCCCAATAGTTCAACTTGGCCTTTAGTTACTGAGCTGCCTTATTATAATACCATTAAACCTAGGAGAAGATATGATCGTTCTCTTAAACATAAACTTAAACAATATGATGTCCATGCAGTTACACTTATAGACAAGATTCTCGTTATGGATCCATTCAAGAGGATAAATGCTGAAAAAATCTTAAACTCTGATTTCTTGAAGGATGTAGTGATTAATGATATTGAACCTCCTCAAATTCCAGAAAATCATAATTTGCATGAATTGCAATTGAGAAAATGGCATGCGGAAAGAAAGGCAAATAAAAAGTCTTAGTTTTGTATATATTTTGTTGTAACAAATTTTAGGTGGTCAAAATTGTAAATATGTGATCCTTATGTTGAATATTTGGATTATTTTTTTTTATAAAAAGGTAATTGTAAGAATTAATAGATGTGATTGGTTGGAAAAATGTGAGATAGTCCAATTGTTTCGTAAGTATTCGGGAAACGATTTTCAAATATTTGGAACTACTCTCGTGAAGAAAATATATAAGTTGAAAGATTTATTCTTGTTAAAAACTATTTATCTTCAATTTATTAAAGTAATCATTTATTTTATGTATATAAATTATTAAATTAAATTTCTTTATTTATAATTGTGTTATTAAAAAAAGTTGATTTAAACATTAATTTTATTTAGGAAATAGTTAAGACACAAAGTGGAAGTTTTTTTTAATAATTTCTTTTACAAGTATCTATAAAAAAGATGATTTTTTAATAGTAAGAATTTTTAACGATTAATTTTATTTTAAAATTGATAGATAATACTTTTTGAATACAAAATTCATGTTAAAATAAGATATTATAGATTCCTCCATTTCATTTATTTGTTTTATTAAAATATGAAGAAGAAAAATATAATTTAAATTGATTAATACTAATAAATTAAAGTATGTATATAATTTTTTTATAGCAAAATGTGAGGATATTTCTAGGTAAAAATAAAATTTACGGGACAAATATTTGTTTCAATAATATAGAGTCCATTTAATTGAACATTTTTTTGTATATTCAATTTTAGTGTATTTTTTCTATTATTAGAATTCAAGGAAACGGATACATAATTTAAATTATTTTTAGAAGAGATTTTATTTTTTGTGTAAAAATTATAGTTTAATTTTACTTAAAATCTCGAATATTTGCCGCATTATGTGTAAGTCGGACCCTGTAATATAAAATAAAGTTATAATTTTTTTTATAAGCCATGGCTTATATACGAGATTTTAGGATAGTCTTATTTTGTGTGAGCCACGCTGAACTTTTTAAAGATAAAATCATCTTTTTTTCGTATAAGCAACGGCTTATATACGTGATTTTAGGGTTAACTTTTTTTAATGAATAAAATATTTTGTTTATATGGTTCTCTTAATGATTTATCATTCTAAAATATAATTTTAATCAAAAGCATCATAGTATATTCTTGTATGCAATTGATGAAAATTATTTTTTTAAAATATTGAGCAATAGTAAAAAAATAGAAGAAATCTTCAAAAATTAATGTTTATAATTATCCATATTTTTCATTTAATTTTACTAATTGAAGCAATACATTGCTAACATTATTTTAATTATTTTATATTATGCTTATATAGAATGATTATTGTTTTTGATTTCCATTTAAATATATTTTTAATAGTTAAAATTGTTTACTACTAATATTTATATAATTTGTTTTGTGACAGAATATTCTTAACTCGTGCTAAGTTTTAACGATTCCTTATAAAATATTTTTAAATGTTTTTAAACAGAAAACATTAATACGATTGTAAATTTGCCTTTTCTTATAAATTCCTATCATCAATTCTTAAAATAAAATTCATTTATTATTTTTCAAGATATTATTGAGCTATTTACTCTTTTTATTAGAAAAAATGAAGATAATATTAATATTTTAAATCTATTTCTTAGAAAAAATGTTGTTTAATAATTAAGTCGGATAGGAAATAATTTAAATTGCATATCATTTAATTTTAATTCTGTTAATATTTCATTTAAGGATTTCAAGTTTAGATAAACAGTATTTTTCATATATTAGGTTATTTTTTATAACCAAAAATTTTTAATTTTTGGCAACTGTACTTTTATATATAATTTAGTTTCAAAAAGCCTATAAACAAAATTTTGATTGTTACAAGTTTCTAACAAGTTATACAGTAAACTGCTATATAAAATAAATTTTTCGGTGCATGGCAGTTATTCGTCGTTTTTGAAAAAAAAAATTAAAATAAAAATTGATTAATATGCAAAAGACTTAGTAGTAAGTTGTAACGTTTAGTTCTTTCGGTTTTATATTCCCAGAGATACTGAATTAAATTTTCAAAATACTGACTTTGGGATAGTCCAGTTCGTTCCTGCAATAATCTCTACAAGTATCCCTAAGACCTTCAATCGACTGAGTATAGACAATAGGATTCTCTGGATCTACAAAATTTATGGAATGATTCACAATTTTATGCTTAAACTCTGCACTATCTTAATGCTACAGAACAAGCCCTCCATTGATCTGTAATGATAGTTGTTACCGGAACTACATTATCATATATAATTTTTCTCATAGTTTCGGATTCCTATTGGATACAGGGATGATAAAAGCTTTATAGATCCTCTTTCTATTCGACCAACATACCATTGACCGTTAGTCAAACGACCACGGTTATATTTTCTTTTGAAATATAGACTTTTATCTATTTCGACTATTTTACTTGAGCCATCTTCGTTGACTCCACCGATTTTGCCACTTGTAGTTACCATGTATTGACAAATTACTTCTCGAACCAAGTCAGCATAATCCGACAAGGTATTTCTATTAATTTGTAACTCATAGGCTATATCTTGGAAAGATGATCTTTTTATGTATTTATATATAATTAAAAAAATAGTCTTCATTTTTAATTTTATCCCTTCGAAAAAGCTATTATTTGGAACACTGCAAGAAAAACGACAAGATATTTTACACATCCAGTAAAAACTATCAGGATATTGTTTTTGTCATACGTAAGACACTCTTGTATCATCATCACATTTGGGACACAACATAGTATTAGCAATAATACCAGAAATGACCAAGAAAATATTAGCATCTTATCCATAAAACATTTTCTGGCAAATAAATGTCTCTGAGACGGTTAAGGACTCAAAATCTTTAGCTGTTCTTAGTTTATCAGGATTTACAATTTCTTTTACACAATTTCGTACCATTTAAGTTAATCTCTTAAATTTATCAAAAACAAAGAATAACTGCCATTCACCAATTTTTCTTCTAATAAATTATAATCATTCAACTTTATAATATTATTTCTGCATACAATGAAGAAAGAATAAGTTCATTGACTAATTAATGAAAAATACAATATTTGATCATTAAACTTATATGATCCGATATTATTTTTCTTTTTATGAGTTTAATAGACATTTTAATTATTATTGTTACTAAATTAAATATTTAAATCTGGGAAGTTTATTAATCACTCTATTATTAAAGTAAATTTTATATGTAATAAAACAAGATAAACTGTCTTTATTTTTATATTGTAAAATATTATTTACCTGTTTAACAACTTGAATTTATATGTAAGAATTGAATTGCATGTAAATCCTTAAGATTTTATAATTTTTATATTAAATTTCATATTAATCATAAGTATATTTTATAAAGTTATATGTCAAATCTTAGTTTTGTGTTTTAAGACAAAAGTTATAAAATAATTGTTATATTTCTTTATTGCATTGAAAAATGAAAAATAATTTATAATTTTAGAATTTTTATTGATATCAGATGAATGAATATTTCATTAAAGTTTTTCATAGATTATTTAAATAAATTAAAATGATAAATTTTTTTTCCTTAATAAGTTTGTAATGAGAACTAAAAAAATAAAATAATTTATTCATTTATTTTTCTTTTCAACCCAAAACTAATCTATAGTTAATAAATCATTTTGCAGTGTAATTAAATAAAACACAACAGTTTTATTTCTTCAGTTATTCAAAAAATATATTTTCCAAATGTTTTGAGTAATTTTGTTATTTGTTAAAAAAATTAGGTTTCCATTAATTTTATATTAATTTCAATTTATAAAAAAAAATTTTCACCAAATAGCTCTTATTAATGATTTATCTAAATTTTATGAAATAAATTTGATTTATATTTGTTGTTTATAGATTCATATTTAAAAAATATTATTGTTTAATAATCAAATAGGAACGTATTTTTTATTACATATTACTCTAGTTATTCTATTCTGTGTCAAATAAAATTTTTCTAAAAATTTGTTTTAATAATACTTCCTGCACAATTATACCTTATTTATTATGTTTAAAGTAACATTAAAATGCTATCAATTAATTAATTGTTTATTTCTGTATTGACGAAAAAATTATTTTTGGGTAAAGTAAAGTATCCCCTTGCGATTGAGGGTTTAATAAATTAAATAATAATTGTAAAAAATAAAATATAATTATTTTCAAAAGGGGTTTGTAAACAAATATTATTGGTTATAGCAGTGAATAAATTAATGTTTTTTTCCTATAAATATATTATCCAATATAAATTTTATGATTGGTACCTTTTGTTTGTAAAAATCTTTTAAAAACAATCCACCTTGATTCATTATTCTGGGTATGAATTAAACGATTTGTTTAGTCAATAAAATTTGTAGCATGATAGACTGTCTGGTGCACAAAACCAAAATTATTTAAATGTAAATAATTACCCCAACAATCATTGATAATTGTTGTTTCAATCTCGATATTTTTACATATTAACTCCTCTAGTATTTCTGCACTACAATTTTCAACAATTTCAAGAAAAATTTCGAAATTTTTAGTTCGTGTAATGCCTCCTACTAACCAAAAAGTAGTAAGAACACTAACAACATTGTTTTTTCTTCTTGCAACGCAAGTTTCATAAATTTCAACAACCTTTTTGTAACTTGCTATATTCTGATTTCCTTGCATAAGAACATTTTTTCAACTAAAATGTCAGGTAAAAATCACATCCAATCAACTAGTGCAGGTTTAGATAAAATATATTCATAATAGATTGTTTATTTGAAAAATTTCTACTCCAATCGTACAAAACAAGAATAAGTTTAACGATTGGAATTTTTAAATTATAAAAAAAACTGTTTTTTCGTATACTTATTGAAGTTTTATTACATTTTTTTCCGAAACATTTCCATCTAAAACCATTTGACATTTTTTCGTTTTCTTTAGTTGCATTTCTTTATTACATATACTTAAATAAATTGTTTTTGTAATAGGTCAACTTCGAACATCCATTCTAGAGTTTTTTCTGTTGTTAAAGTTAGAGAAATTAATTCTTTGCGTTTGTAAACTCTGTCATTAACAATTATAAATTTGTTACAATTATTATTTAATTAATTAAACCCTTAATTACCGTGGGATACTTAACCCTTATTTTTTATATTTAATATTATTTATCAAATAGAAATGTTTATTATTTGTTTGTTACAAAAATATTCTAATTTTTTAGATTATAATAGTCAATTGCTATTTTTAAAATTTTAAAAATCTTTGAATATTCTTTTAGATATTTATTGCAGAACTTTTTTAAATATTTTTTGATCTTATGGTTAGTTGTTTCGTCAAATATATATTTTGATAGTTATAGTATCTTTCAGTATGTATCATATTAATATATTTTTTTAATTATATCTGATATGGGTCTCTTGTGAACTAATTAAATTTGGAAAAAATGTTTTTTGATATTTGTTTGTATGAGTTAGAATTAATTATTCTTAGCAAATATTTAATTTAAATAGTTGCGTCTGAAATTCTTATTTCGTCAAAACCTTCATAAAAATTCTATAATCTTAATAGATTCTAATTATAATATATTATATCCTGTCAAATGATACAAATTAGAGTCTCTTAGAAGTAATTAAAAATTATAGTATAGGTTAATTATCGATTTAATCGTTTTTGGATAATGTAAAAAGATTATCTAAAAATCTATTCTAAAATAGTTTCATACTATAATTCAATTAAATATACAACAAATTAAAATCAAAAATCTTGATGATACATATAATAAAATATTCAAAATAAATTTAAGTATTATAAATATCAACATATTGTATTGATCATTAAAAATGAGAATTTGTTATTTTTTTAAATAACCCAAGTACAAAAAGTTTTGTATGTTTCATATTCAGTTTCATTGTAAATGATTGTGAAAATGATTTATATAATGAATAATCTTTTTAAAGAAAAATAGTAAAAAAATCAAAATCTTGTACTTACAATAGCCAATAATAATTTTGAAAATTATTGATGAATATAATTTAATTAACAATCATAGCAAATTTCTTTCACTTTAAAATGGACAGATTTTGCTTTTAAAAATATATAATATTAAATTTAAAAACAATTAATTTTTAAAAGGCATGGAATGGTTACTTCTAAGTTTATTCTAAAGTGATTGCTAACAAAAACATTTCAAACTATATTAAAGCATTATTTTAAACCACTTAGTAACTTATTTTATGAAAAAAAGGGTACGATAATCTTTTAGAGTCAATTTTTTGATGCTTTAACTAAGTTATATCAAGATATATTTAAAATATTTATACTATAGGATTTAAACCTATAGTTTTAGTTATAACTAATAACTTTTTTTAAATAAACTACAAATAAGGTTTAAAAATATTACAATAGATACATGATTTAAGAATTAGTAAGAAATATTTAATATTTACAGACTGAATATGTAAACTAATTAATCAAAATTTAGTACAAGTTCATAATTATTTAAAAAATTATCAATATTTACTAGCATTACTTATTAAAAACTGAAAACTATAAAGAATTATAAATATATGTAAATAATGAAGACTATATATAAATTATCTTGAGAGAGAATGGGCAAAAATCTACTCATGAACTATTTTTTTTTAATTTAAAACGACTAATAGTATCTGCTTTTTAAATGAACTGAAAAGGATGATTTATCAAAATCAGCAAGGTTTTTACAATTTTTTTATTAGAGGTAAGAATACAAATGTATTTTTAGTAGAAATATATAATGTCTTTGAATATTTAACTCGAATAAAGTAGTTTTTAAAATAAACTTATTTAAAAATATATTTTTTTTAAAACTAGGATACTTATAAAACAATACCTAGCAAGAAAATTTACTGAAAACAAAGTAAAGGGTTAAAAATCATTAAAAAAACTTGTTTAATTAACATATAAATCCAATTTAATTCAATTGTGTTGGTTTCAAAAAACATGTGATTTTATAAAATAAAAATTTTATAAAATTTTGTTAAGTATTGGTTGTAAAGATTAAAATTTAAAATGAATAAAAACTAAAACAAAAACAAAAATGTTGTTTTCAAGATTTAGTTACAAATGTAGATATTTTTAGTGTAAAGTATGGGTTTAAAATATTTTTCAATTAGTAACTATATACATATACACTTGGTTATTTTTTTAAGTGGTAGATGCGTTCCAGGGAAATCCGCATATATAAAAATCGCATAAAAAAAGACACATTTATATGCAAAATGATGGATACGTTCCATATTTTAAAAAAATCGCATAAAACCTAAATAATGTTTGAAAATGCTCCAGAAATGGCATAAAAAAAGATTTATAAACAATAAAATTTTAATATTTTTTTAATCATATTTTAATAAATGGCACATATTTATGTTAATAACAAAAACAAAACTTAATTTAAAAACATATTAAGAATGATTTCATCATTATTCGCTGTCTGATAATGTGCGAACTCGTTTGTAGATTGGTGCAAGATCACTTTCATCACATTAAGATAAAATTACGTCATCAGATCTATATGGTAGTGCTTCTTTAGAAACTTCCGTAATTTTTTTTCTTTGACAAGGCAGTCAGCAATAAAACGCTGTGATAGCTTTACTAGTTCTTTGTAAAGTTATATGTAGCCAGAAATACAACATTTTAGATCACGCTGGAATTTTAAGGCGTGTTCTACATCATTATCATTTTGTATAAACAAATTTTTTAATTTACCGGAAATTTGAAGGCATTTCCGACGTAATTTTTTGTCCAGTGGAGTAACATCTTCTTCCGATTCGCTATCTACTGTTTCGAGATCTTTAATAGTATCTACCATACTTTCCAATAAATCATCATCATTTAGGGCTTCGTCCACAATCAATTCTTCTATATCATGCTCGCCAAAATCATTGAAACCTTCCCAACCTATTTTCTTAGCAATTGAATCATTATCTGATTTTAGTATTGTTCTTCTATTTGATTCATTTCTCTTTAATACGCATTCAGGCGATAGAGCTTTCTAACATGCATTTTAAGTTTGTGATTTTATCTCGGCAATTGCTAACGCAACATGATATACACAGTTCAACATATTAAATTGTTTCCAAACTTTAGTAACTATTATTGTATCGGATTCCAGTTTATCGAAAATGAATTGGAAAGTGAATTTTACATAATATTTTTTTAATATTGAAATAATTCCATGATCTAATGGTTGAATTAGGCTTATTGTGTTTTGAGGGAGAAAATCTACCTTTATATTTGAATGTTCTAAGTTTTTATGACCCGGTGCATTGTCGAGAATTAATAAGATCTTAAATGTTAGACCCATCTCTTTCATATAATTTTCTACTTGGAGTACGAAGCATTTATTGAAACTATTCAGTAAAAATAGCCAGTGTTACCCAGGCCTTCTTGTTTGCCATTCAACGTACGAGCAGTGTATTTAAGTCTTTTTCTTTTTATACACGTGGTTTTAAATATCGATTTACAAGCAGCGGCTTAAACATTGGGTCGCCAAATGCATTGCTGCACAGTAATAAAGTAACTTGATCTTTAGCAGCTTTAAAACCACTGGCAGTTTTTTCGGACTTTGCAATGAAAGTACAGGTTGGCATTTTTTTCTAAAACAATCCTGTTTCATCACCATTGTAGACTTGATGGGCACAATATCCTCCATCTTTAATAATTTTAGGTTAATTTTTAGGATACTTTTCTAGCAGCTTCTTCATCTGCAGAAGCCATCTCACCTTTTATTTTTAAATTATAAAAAGAATGTGGTTTTATAAAACCTGTTAATTACTCTGCACTGGCAGAGAATTGTGAATTACTTTAACGTGAAGATGTAGATGGCTCTGATTCTTTTAACTCCTTGTAAAATTTAAGTGCTTTTATCTTGATTAAATGTCCATCTAACGGAATTCTTTTTTAGTAAAGTCTTCAATCCAAATTACGAGAGCCTTTTCTGTTTTTTCTATTATAGTGCCTCTTAAATATGATAAAATTTTAGAACTCAAATTTGTACCAGATCTGACTGATTTTCTTATTGCAACTTTATTTTTTTTATTGCTCTTATAGTAGATTCACCTAAATTATAAAATTTACCTATTGCTGTTGATCTTTCTCCTTTCGCTAAGCAATCGAGAATTATAATTTTGGTTTCTAGCGAAATTGAACTTCTTTTTTGTTTTTTATTATTGTCACACATTTTCTTTAAGAGGACTAAAAAATTATAGAGAAAACTTAATGTACAATTAAGCACTAAAATTATTCAAAAAAACTTACAATTCACTTGAGTAAATTTATCTTCCGGTTTTCGGTCGTAACCGACTTTCACGAAGTTTTATTTTCTAATGTTTTCCAATATGCAGGCTTTTTTAATTAGTTTCATACAAAAACAAAACGCAGCATAAAAACAAGCAATTTTAACTAGGTATTTTTGTTTTTGTCTCTTTTGTTTTTAAAAAAAAATCAAAAGAAAACATATCAATAAAAGAAAATGTATAATTTTCATTGTATTGATTGCGTAATAGTAGAGTTTTAGTTGTTATTCTTATTAGTTTTTAGAAAAAGTATATCACAAAAAAAATAAAATTTTCGAAATGTGAATGAAAATTGTTTTCCTTGCACCGGATAACTCTAAAACCGCATAAAAAGAGAACGAAGTGTATACATCTTTATAAATCAATAAACATAAAATGTCAATTAAATTTTTTATACTTTAACAATTTTAGCTTCATAAATAGTTTCTTTATGGCAAATGAAGCAATAAAAGTATTCAAAAATCTAGAATCTACTAAAAATTATGGAATTTTTTATTTTTGAAAAATAAGTTCAAATTTTAGATTGAATTGGTAACATTAAATTCTTTTATTTAATTAGAAAACCGTTTATAAACTTGAAAGTTGTTTGTTTAGTTAAGTTGAATAGTTAACAATTATTTTAGAGTTAATTGTAAAAAATATGTAAAATTTGAAATTATATGGTTTATCTAAATATACAGACTTGTTCAAATACCTTTATTAATTATAAGAAACATTTTCATCTATATTTTATTTAAAGCACTAAAATTCTACTTTTCTCATTTTATATTAAAACTTTTTGCTGTTTATTTTTACAAAATTGTTATTTTTGCATTAATTCTTTAATGCCTTTCTTGAAACTAAGAAATATGTAAAACATGTTATTAGTAAACCAAGGGTTTTTAAAATTTTATTTTCAAATAATTCAACAAACTAGAATATAACATTAATTTAAAATGAAATTATAAAAAGAATGTTAGCATTTATAAATTTAGATAAAAAATATTTTACAATTTTGATTTCATACAACTTTTAAATAATAGTTTGTATGTTTATATTTAAAAAATTTTTTTTAAATAAATTTAAAAAAAGTATGCTTATTAAGATATTTTGACTATAGATTGTTTTTTTTTTATTGGAATATATCATAATTTGTATTGTTTCTAATGTTGTGCAAAATTATTTGAAAAAAGTACCATTATATGAAATAAAATATTTCCAACACTTCCGTTAATATAAAAGGGATTTTTTTAATGTATTTTAGAAGTATTCATTTGATTAATAATAACCAAATGCAATTAAATTATATCCTTTCATTTTATTTTTACTTTTATAGTAAAATTAAACAAGAATCGAATTTTAATGTATCAAAAAATAACTAAATGTATTGTTTGTAGTAGAAGGCTTCTTTTATTAACAAAACTCATTTTTTTAGTTTCATATATATATAATTAATAAAAATACTTATAGAAATAGTTGTGAATTTCAGTAAATTAATGTCTCGTAATCTGTGCCAAATTCATATACCCAATTATCATAATAGTATTAATAAGCATACATTTAAAAGCTGCAAATGAGCTATAATATTATGCAATTTACATTATGTAGTGTAAATTATTAATCAAATATTATTTGCTGATAATTTTATATTATGAGCATTTTATATAAAGGTTTAGAATATTGAATTTAATTTTAAGAAATAATTTGACTTCTTTACCATACTTTACCTATTTATTAGCTAACCGATTAATTTCTAATATCTTTAATAAATCTATTAATTAATTTTATCATAAAAATGTTTACACTCATCTTTTTAACTAAAATAAATCTTTTAAATTAATTGATTCCTTCTTTATATTAAACAATTCAAATGAAACTTAAGCATTTGGTAATAAAGATGGGCAATAATTTTCATAAATATATATCAACTGAATAAATGATGAATCTTACTAGTATTTCTGCAAATGCCTGAATATTTTTTAATTTCGTTTCCTCATTAATAAGAATATGACTTGATAACCTTTAAAATAAATCAAAACATTTTTTTACTACTAGTCTCAGTAGTAGCAAAATTACTGACAGCATAAAAAAAATGATCTAACTTGAATTAGTAATTTTGGCAATTTCTTAATTTTTTTACTAGAATAAGGGTTTAGTTTATTATTTCTACATTAGTTTGAGAAAAAAACTTAGAAACAAACATCAGCTTGATAATCTTTGTATAAAGCATCCCATATAATCTATAATAAATATTATCACAAATTTCTTCCTCTAATACTACAATTAAAATTAATTTTTATATACTGTTTTTGCAACATACCAAGAGTTTTAATTTATTGAGAATAGTCTTTCCAATGTAAAATTTCAAAAGATACTGTCAATATTATTAGTAAAATTCAATAATTTGTTAGTTAAAAGATCTTTCTTTTAGATAAACTTTTTATGTATTATATCTGAAAACATAATAAAGATTGATTTATTTTGGATATTTTACAAGGCATTTTAAACAGTAAATTTAAGAAAGTTTATGTTAAAACAAATAGCTTTAAGTTAACATATTTAAGATTAGCAGTACCAGAAATAGTTGAGTTACTAAATTATAGAATACATTTTTATACTTCTTGTGTAATTAGCTAATAAGAATCAACATGCATAGTTTTATCATGGATATATGCAACAAAATAAAATATGAGAAGAAAAGCTGATAATAACAAAAATTAACGTGTTTTTAAAAATCTAAAAATAAAATAATGGGTCGTATAATGAGAAAACAAATATTAACAGTCACGAAATGCAATCCTGACCAAATTAAGAAATTAACAGTTACAGAATCTTATATGAATTATAATTTATTTGATGAGATCACGACAATGAATTTTCTATTAGGTGGTGAGTTAATAAAAAATGAACAATTATGTGAAGGGTTCGTTGATCAAACTAATTTTTCTCTTGTTTTTGATAAAAAAATGTATTGATTCTTACCGATGGGCCTGTGAAAGTAGATTGCCTCTCAGTACAATTTAAAATTTTTTTTAAAATATTTGAGTGCTTCCGAACATAAGGATATTGCTAATGAGTTATCTATTTATTTAGTACGTGAAGCAATAAGTCAACATATTTGCAACAACAGTTTTCAAATCGGAGGAATCAGTATCGATCGAATTCCAAAAATAGTTAAAATCCACAAAAATATAACTGAGGCAGAATTTTAAATTAACAGGGTTTATTGACGATATAGAGAGAAATTCAATTAAATTTTTCATAGTCCCAGTAGAAAATAGAAATACCGAAACTATAATATCAATTCTTCAAGAGTATATTTTACTTGGAACTACAGTAGTTTGCTATGAATGGAGAACCTATCGGGCAGCCGTGAGGAATTTTGATGAAATTAACAATCTAAAAATGATCCAATCAATTAATTTTGTAAATCCTAATAATAGTGAAATATGCGATAAATATCTTAAATCTTTGGTCATTTTTATAATATTTTATGTGTAAAAAGCATGGAATTTCAAGAAAAGTAAAACTGATTATTTCATTTATACGGGAACATTCGATATGCAAGCGTAAAAGGTTCAATGCTTTATTAGTTATTTTTAAACATGATGAGTAAGTTCAGGAAAAGCTATAATCTTTAATATTTTTAAATTTTCAAAAACCCGTTAGTTTGTTGATTTACCGAAAATCTTTAATACCAAGAGATAGTAATCTTATTAATTTATTAGTTTATATTATGAGATTTCATAAGAATTCTTTTATTATCAAAGTCAAAGTACTGCTTATTACGCGTCCAAATACATAAAAATATACTTTTTTATAGGTACAATAATGTTATGCTTATCAACAATAAAATGATAAAAACTTAAGAAAGTATTTACAAAATATTATCTTTTATCAGTTACTAAAGCAATATTTTTGACAATAATTTATATTTTAAGTAAAAATTAAAAAAAGTTTATATTTTATCATCTTTTTATTTTTTAAATATCTTTGATATTTAATGTGCAATTATAAAAGAAATTTGTTTTCTGATTTTCTAGATATCTATAGTTTTACATGCTTATACTATTTCAAGTAATCGTTGATGTATTCTTAATATGGCCCAAGATTATTTATTATAATATTATTTAATGTTGAATAAATATAAACAACAAACTGAAAGTTTTATATTTTAAATAATATACACAAAAAATAAAATCCTGATACTTTGATTGACTTTTCTAAAAATTTAATTTTAAAACTAAAAAAAATGATAAAAATAGATAAGAAAATAATAAATAAAATCTTGAATTTTATAAAACCCCTAAATATAAATACCAAAGCCATCAAAGAGTTTTTTATAAGGTCAACTGATTATGAGATTAGTAACTGTCTTTTTAAGAATGAATTTCTGTTATGAGTTCAAATATGTTCACGTTCGTACAATAGTCCAATGATGTATCAAAAATGTGCAAACTATTCTAATAATTTTTATTGACGATGCATGAACACTCGAAGCTCCGAATATAAAAAGCCTAGGTAAATACTGAATAATTCTTTCTTTGAGACACTTGGTAAGGGTATGCATAGAGTTCTTAAAGAGCTGCTCAGCTGGTTTTTGAACCAACTTCAGCATTCTATCCTAACTAATATCTAATTATTAGATACAGTATTTCAAAAGATCCTGAATAATTGGTCTCGTTGATGCGACATGAAAATTACTTGGGAAGAACATTAGTGGTCAGGTACTATTTTCAAGGTGAATGAAACAATCATAAAATGCAAATTTAAAAGTTATTTTGGTCGATCTTAAGAATATAGAACTTATGCGCTTGTAATCGGCAAGCGTGCTCTGCATTTTACCAGACTATATGCTGAGATAATACCTGATAAAAGGCCTGTGACAACTTTGCCAATAATTGATCGCCGAGTAATTCCTGGCACCACTATCTACACGGATCAAAACAGAACGTACCTGGAGTTAACTGAATTCGGATTCGTTCATAAAACAGTGTTACAAATACAATATC